>OMLB01039053.1:9492-36288 GCA_900302555.1 Myripristis jacobus | reverse complement strand
GAACCCGGGCCAGCCGAGAGAAATCACTGTGTCTGTCTGCCGTCTTCTCAAACACCTTCTCATATACCTCCCTCTGCACACACACACACACACACACACACGAGAGATTGTGAAAAACTGTGTCAGCGTCACATGCCCCATTCATCAATTCAAAGTCAGGGTTGTGATAAATTTTTCATCTCAGTGCTTTCCAGATGTCAATTTCTTGACTGCAATCTAATATTTTGTGAATATTCAAAAAGCTCAGTGCTGATAGTGGGAATGCAATATGACTGTCCTGTAGGTCATATCATTCTGACTCAAGATTACTGTTTAAATAACAAACACCTCAGGAAAATAGCACTGGATATGCCTCACAAACCAATACGATCAAAATTCAAATGATCACAATGATTCAAACTATGACTCAGTTTACAGATGACCTTTCAATCTATACGTTAATATGACATTTATTGTATGCTGGTGTATGGAGATAGAGGAAACGGGTAAGCAATTAGGCCTGTCAGATTATTACCTTCCTCACAGAAAAACTAACATAAAAAAACTAACATTATTGAACCTAAACTGCATATTTACATTACATTTCTTACATCTTTTGCAGGGGACAAGTGTTAAAAACAAAACACAACAAAAAACCTGAAGAACATATATAGACAGGATTTTTTATACTCCCACATATCATGTGTTCTTCTTGGATTGAGTAACGCTAAACTAAACAAATGTGGGCATCCTTAGGGGGACGTAAAAGTAAGGTCTGCACTACCTTTGTTGGTTTTCAGAAGCATGACAAAGTCTAAGGGACCAGGTGGTGAAGTGTAGGAATATTAAATAAAGAAATATTAAAAACCAGGGAGAGATGGAGGAAAAAGATTGCAAGGCTTCATACCAGTCTGGTGGGACTGCGTCTGGAGAAGACCCTGCGTGGACACTTGAGGTGCAGGTGTCCCGAGCACCAGCTGCGCATGTTCAGCCACTCCACAGTCCTGGAGGGGCCTGGCCCGTCCTCTCTGTGCAGCAGCACCAGCTGCTTCAGAGCCCGAACTGCCGTGTTCTCCAGCATCTGCTCCAACTGCAGTGAAAGAGAAGATGAGGAGGAGAGGAGAAAGAGAGGAGGAGTTTATTTCTAGGATGTGTTGCTGGCCAAAATGCTGAAAAACCGACGCAAACACACCTCTCCCAGGGCAGGTTCCTGGTCCCCCAGGCCCACAATGAGGATGCAGTCTGCCTGTCGGATGCAGCGCTGAGTCCAGGGGGTCATGCTGCTGTCTGTCTGGTACAGGACGATCCGATTGATGTCCTCCTGCTGGGCCAGCCAGCCGGAGAGACGGTACTCATGGATACTGTCAGACAGAGAGGAAAGACAGAGATAAGGAGACCAAACAGACACAGGGTGATAAGGTAGTGGACAGTGACAGTAGGAATATGATTTAAAAACAAAACAAAAAACTAAGGGGATAGTAAATGAATATTAAATTGACAAAAAGGAGACAGAGAAAGTGGAAATCATGGAGATGACTACAGTAGGACAGAGATGAAGTCAAAAAGACTGAAATGAAAGAAACAAGAATGAGAGATTATATCAAGGAGCTGCATGCAGTTTTAGATTCTGTGTTGGAGGTTTGATAAGACTGAGGAATGAGACGATTCTCTGACTGATGTCATCAAACTGACCTGTCCAAAGCAGAGGCACCCAGTCGCTCTCTGATTATGTCACTGGTTAGCAGCAGAGTGGGCCCTAAACATCAGATGGGGACAATTGTACATCAATACACGTTGTTACAAGACAAGACAAGACACTTCCTCACAGTGATTTCACTTTGCTTTACTACGGAATACTATGTGGGTTTTATTTAAACAGCACCAG
The DNA here is from genome assembly GCA_900302555.1 of Myripristis jacobus. Lineage (NCBI taxonomy): Eukaryota > Metazoa > Chordata > Actinopteri > Holocentriformes > Holocentridae > Myripristis > Myripristis jacobus. The sequence continues at coordinate 34,424 of OMLB01039053.1, read as the reverse complement.
TTTGAGATCACATAAAAATGGCGCTGATCCCTTTTGCTGTAATATAAAACTAGACGTAAAATGAACAGAATAAAACTCTGAAAGAGGAAGATGGGCTGCTTTGCTTGACTGACACCATGACGGGCTTACCAATGGCACTCAGGGCATGGCTGAGCTCCAGGTTGAAAGCGTTGATTGGCACCTCGTCACATACCGGCAGGACAGCCACGGTGGACAGGTTGCTAGCGGGGTTGGTGACGTCAGCACTGGTCGTCACCGAGGGCAGACTCAGCGCTGAACCTGGATCAGAGGATCACACATCTAATGTCGGTGTGTCCAGTATCCTCTGGGTCACTCACTGCTATTCAAGGTTAATATGACATTTTCACCTGTCTAAATATTTATTTGTCAATACCTGCGGGTAGAGACGTGTCCACACATGATTTTCTCCATAATAAGATTTTGTGCAGTTTTTTTATGTAAAAAAAAATGTTCCTTTTCTTTTATAATACTTCATAACTTTACTGTTACTATAGGTTACTATTACATTCATTCATACTGAAGGAATAAATGAATGAATGAATATTTTATTTCCCTGTCTGGCCATGACTGTCATTACCATTACCATTATTAACATCTTCCTCCTCATCATCGTCTCACCTGAAAATGGCCCACGACCCTGCTGCAGGTTCCCCAGGATCTTCTGACCCAGCAAGTGGATCAACCTCGTCACCACCTAAAGACACACAATCAATTACAATTACAATTACATTTCACATTTTGCAGACACTTTTATTCAAAGTGACATACATATGAGATTTTTATACACCACAAGTCAAGATCTACTCAGGAAAGAACAATGACATCAAGTGCCACAAAGCTCTGGTTCTGGTCCAAGGGACATCTGTGCTACAAGGCAGTGCATGGAGGGAATGTATAGAGTGCATAAAGTGCACAGAGGAAGGATGAGAGCATAAAGGCAAATTTTTTTTTTTTTTTTTTTAAATGGGGAATTACACAATCCATTAGGTGAGAAGGTGCTCCCTAAAGAGCTGGGGTTTTAGCCCTCTGTTTAGGATTGAGAGGGAATCTGCAGATCAAATTCAGTTTGGTAGTACCATTTAACCATTCATATGTAAACTATACTGCTTTCACATCATGTTGTATACTACTTTACTAGAAGTACAAACTTCTCTCATAGCGTTCATGTCACCATCCGATCTGCCAATCACTACTACCAATCTTGAATTTCTGCTTTTCTGAAAGTGTCCTGCAAATGGAGACTGTAAACATAATTAAATCCATATTTAATGCTACTTGCTAATATTAATGCTAATGTTTGACCAACATCTTTGTGTTAAATTAACAGTGTTGATAGTGTTACCTCTTCATACAGATTTGAAGAATTGCATGCTAGCTTACTTTACTTTTCTGTTGAACCTTAAACTTTCCAGTGGATGTGAGCAGTGTTACTAATGACATTAATTAAGATTTCCTTCCATTTAGGTCAAACAGAGCCGGGATCCTAGTATTGTGCATACTGGCTCGCTGGAAAGACTTTGCCACATCTCAGAGGGATGGAATCTTACTTAATGTCATTAGCAGCACCTCTGTTCCCCCTGCTTTTTCATGTTAACATGGCTGCTGGGAAAAAGGTCTTTTGCTGAGCAGGGTGAAGACACTGACCTGAGGATATCGTCGCTTAATGTTGTTTAGTGTTCCCTCTGGAAGTTTGACCAGCTCTGTGTCTCTCACAGCATGGACCGTGGTGGCTCTTGGTTGTCTGGTCAACGCCTCCACCTAAAGCACAAATATATCAGGATGCCATGAAATACCTTTTCAGACACCAAGACAGATGGATGTGGTGGGACTGAGAGGGAAAGGGCTTTATTCTCACCACTCCGATGAGGTCTCCTCTGCCATACTCCCCTACCAGCTCTTTCTTGCCGTTTGACTTGCGTATAACTGAACGCAGGCGGCCGTTCAAAACGATATAGGTGCAGTCCGACTGGTCATCCTGTCTGTGGGTAGGAAAAGGAAGACACACAGCATCGTCAACACAGACTTTGAAAAGCATGGCATTGAGTATGGAGGCATCGTCGGCACATTTCCATTTCTGAGTGAACTATTCTAACTTTAACTGGGATTCCTGAGAAGTATACTGGCTGTTTTCTTCTTAAATCCAGTGCATGAACATGACTGTGATGCAAAAATAGAAACATGACGAGATCCTCTAACCCATCTAGACTTGAATGCCTGCACAAAGTAAGCAATGACCGTGCACTAAAGTACCTGTAGAGGGCTCTGCCGGCCTCCACTGCCATCCAGTCGATAGCAAAGTCCATCTGCCTGACAAAAGGGGACATGCGGATGGCCACAGTGTGGGCTGCACTCAAGACCACACTGGGCTGTTCCCTCATGATCCTGCAGGGGGCAGCATACAGCACAGAGAGAGACCTCAGCACCACTCAGTACACAGTGTTTTACATTTATACATTATATTACAGTTAAACTGGATAGTTAAACTTCAAGGCTAAGATATTTCTGGAATAAAATTGTGAATAACACTACAAAACGTCTTGTTTGGATGTATGGTAAACTCTATGTTTGTTGCATTCATTATTATTATATTATTAATGCAACCGTACAAAGTATAGGGCTCAGCTGAATTCCTGCTCAGAGTGCGTCCTTGATAAGCTCATGATGTTCTGTGTGTTTGGACATTAGACCCTTCTAGAGATCAATGACTCACTCATAGAAGTCCGACTTTGAGATCTTGAGGAAAGTACAGTCTCTCATGGCCTTGATGGTGAAGATGAGGGGCTCTCCTGTGAGCACGGCCAGCTGGCCCACCATCTCGCCCGGCTGGGTCACAAACAGACAGACCGCTTCCTGCTTGTCAATCATGCGTTGGTAGACATGAAGACAGCCAGACAGGACAAAGTGCAGACTCACGTCCTTCGGGGGTGGAAAGAGGAAGCAGAAAGGGGACAGAGAAAGCAGAAAAAGATGTTTTGTGTTCTGTCACGTTTCTTTTTAGTTACAGGCCTACGACTGCTACATTGCTCACAGTGAATTTTCCCCAGCGGGTCACACATGTCTGAGTACATTTCACCAGTTTGTACTCAAACCTGTGACTTTCAGATTACAGGACAATCTAACCACCATAACACACTGCCACTGTTTTTTTCCAGGTACATTTCCCAAGTATACACAGTACTTTTCATGATGGTGTAAAATTTACTATTATTGCAAATACAGAGATAATTTCATTAGCATTTCTGTAGCATGGGCAGGTGATATTGTGAAAGGGCTGAAAGATATTGAAGCATCTTTTTTTTTTGCATTATCGCCCAGTGCTAGTTCAACCTTTTTTTAATTGCCAAAAAGGGAGCAGCATATATTGTGTTGTGTACCTGGTCTCCCTGCCTGGCTAGGACAGCTCCAGCTTTGGCATGGTGCAGAGTCACTCTCCCATTTAGCAAGGATGGGTCCTGGATGAGAAGAGACAGTCGGTGAGAAAACAGTCAAACACTTTTAAGCGAATGAGGAACTGTGGGGAAACAATGTTGGCAAAACAATGTCTTCACTGTCTTTTTTGCCATTTTTGCAGGAGGATGCTGCTACATTTAGTTGACTTCTCAAGCTCTGTCCTCACACCGACGTGATATTTTGTAAGATGAAGTGTAGCAATAAGAGGCACAGAGACAGAAGGCTAGTCACACACACACACACCACACATATGCAAGCGCACATCTTCTCAGTGACTAATGCACTCCTCCATATTTCAGTTAAGTCAGTTTAAATCAAGATTCATTTATTTTACTTTGCCTTCATGATTTCTTGCTTCTGCTTATGCTCAGTGTACTATCAAGTAACTACAATTTGTCACTAACAAGTCCCCTGAGTTTCAGCTCATACAATAGTGCAAAAAGTAGTGGCAAGTTAGGGCAATTTTATGATTGGGGATAAGTTTACACCATCTGTAGCAAATAGGCAAGTGACAATTTGTTGAATATCTAACTTTTGTCACCCAACAGTGCGTATAAAAACTGAGCCATCCACATTTTTTCATCTTGACCTTTTTTGTGTTTTGAGGGGGAAATGCTTTTGTAAACCCCTTGGGGTTTAATTTGAGCAGCATATTCTGTTCCAGTTTTCCTGTTTTATTACTGTTTTCTGTGCAAACCAGTGAACTGTAACTCTGAACTCCAAACTCAGACAGAGAATGCTGCTGTCTGAGAATTAAAGTGGCTGAGGCTTATCCCCTCCCCTCATGTAGCCTGGGTATAGCTCATGAGTCTAGATGGAGCTTACTGGCTGCCTGACCTCTTTCAACATCTTAGTCATTTTAATCTTGCAACAGATGCTCCAAGGTCCCACGGTGTCTTGAGACATTGTGCTCGTTCAAGTGAAAAAGAATAATGTGATGGGCCTATTGTTGTTCCTCGGTCCATGAACCCGGGCATGAACCATACATTCAGAGCTTGCCTTACAGTACAAGCATGAGTTTAATTGCATTTTTTTTTTTTTATTCGGTCATGCTATCATCTAGCATTTTAGCCCTTACAAATGTAGGTTTTGCAGCCAGCACCACAAAAATAGCTTTTATGAGAATTTAGCTTAACAACCTTTTTATGCAGATTGAACTGGTCAAAAATACTCAGTATTTACAGTGGAAGAAATGTCCACTAAGTAGTGTTGGAGTGAAGTTGTCATCCATTTTGGAGAGAAATGTATATGCAGCTGGACAGAGTCCTGCTTAAAACTGACTGACTTTTGCTTTGCAGTGCACACTGCCTGAGGTGAGGTTGCATCCATCTCACTCCGTCTGCTTCGCTCCACTGACTTGAATTTGGTTCCAGTTTGATTCTCACACGGGGAGCACTCATTCTAACAAAGTTTTGGTGCTGCTAAAAGCATCCACAAAATCCTTTGTTATTCACAGACCTAGAGAAAGGTCTGCTGACTGAAAAGTCGATGTCTCTTTGATTTTTGCATGCAATTTTAGCGTTTGCGTGGCAGCTGCACCTGGGAAACACTGTAGCTACTTTTTCTACTTGTCTATATTACAATAAACATAAAACTCATAAGTGCCAAGCAATATACAGCATGAAAAAAATAAGTAATGGCATAAAAAGTCAAACTAACCTCGATCCTCATGAGTTTTAGGATTTCTTTCTGGGCCTCCTCAAACAGAGCAGCGCTGGGCCGACCCGGCAGAGGCGCAAAAATACTGTCCACCCCTGGCTCCTCTTCCGGGTACAAGTAGACCCCGGAGGGAACCTCGTCCACTGTCACTCTCCTCTCCCGCTGTTCCTGGGACACAGACTGCAAGGATACAGTAAGATTGTTATGGAGCTGCATTCTTAAATTCCTCCACTACAAAAATTATTAGTGAATAGGAAATTATTGCTGGGACAAAAAGTTAAGCTCACAATGGATTACAAGTGACATGACTGGCTATCTTAAGATCTCTGGTTACAACTCAGACTTCAGATAATATAGTCAGAGGCGCCTTTGATATACTGAATGTTGCATTTAAAAGTTTCAAGAAGGACATTTTGTGTTTTGGAATGATAAAAAGAAACTAATACTGCTCATATCTTATCGGAGAGAACCAAGAAACAAAAAAACAAGACTGGGGAAGGACATCAGAAAGCCTGAAAAAAAGCACTGAAATCCTTTACTTGCAGTGAGTAAAAGTGCAAATGCCATGATGGAAAAACACTCCATTCAAAGTGCAAGGTTTGCATTCAGAATTTTCAGTATTAAAAGTAAATACTCATGCTGAATTCTCCCTTCAATCTCGCTTTCATTTGGCGTGTTAAATTATTGATATAAGACCTATGAGATGTAAAGTATATATATGTCTTACAGTGTTACTATAGTTATTCTAATTCTATAAGTAATTTAATGAGAGCCAGCACGTATAAACATGAAGCATCTCCGACAGACCATTTTAAACGTTAATTATTAGGACAAACAGAGCCAGGGCCCTAGTGTTGAATTAAAATACAGTACCTTTTAAATATACTATATTTCTATCTACTTTAACTAGTCTTACCTATATCCTTACGCATATTTTTATGCATATACTTTATCAAAATGTTACCAGATGTTATCTTTATGTTTACTGCGGCAGTATCTTATCTTGCTTGTGTAAAGTGCATGTGTATTGCACTGACCCGTGTGAAGGTGGGGGGGGTGTTGCTTTCCTCTGCTGAAACAGAGATGCGTCCTCTCTCGTACGCCATGTCAAAGTCTGATCTCAGGCTTTTCTGTATGCCTGCACAGTCAAAAATAAAAAAAAAGAAGAAAGAAATAAACAAAAACATTCCGCTGCTGTCAGGCAAAAAGCTCGTACTTCAATTTTGGGTGATGTTCATGTTAGATTTGAAGGATTATATCAACACTGGAACAGAAAAGGCCTCATAATTCTCAGTGCTAAAGAAGTAAAAACACACTGGAGGGACAGTTTCATCATCCCCTGTACAATGGTTAAAAAAAATAAAAAATAAAAACGCTGAGAAAAGCCTTCTAGGACAGGAGAAAAATCCCTCACCAGCGATGTCCACTGGCATGGAGATGGTCCTGCTAAGAGTTGGCACTGATGCTCCATCCTTCCCTTGTTCCCCTCCTGTACATAAAACGCAAATGCAGCACCCAATAAATATAAATAACATTCTCACATTAAACTTTGTCATTTTAACAGAAACAGTCACATAAAGAAAAAGAAAATAAGAGTTGATTTAAAAGAAGATGCCAGATGTAACAATTCAGTATCCTCTTGTTATCATCTGTGACTTCACTGTCCTGCTTGCTCAGACATCATCTCTCTCTTCCCACCTGAGGGTTCACCCTTAACGGCAGCTTCCCGATGCTCCTCGGGTACCGTCAGGCTGCCGAAGCGCTTGCCGTGGCGGATGGGACTGGTGGATGGACGAGCCGGGTGGGGGGACAGGGGCGGCACACGCATGGGCTGCATCTCCTGTGGGACAGTGGGCGCAGCACATACATGCATGCAGGAGATGGTAGATCTGTGTGTATGTGTAGTTTGTGGTATTTGACCCAAGTCACAGTAAAAACACCACATGTACTGAGGTGATGATGCAGCATTCCTGATGAATGGCAAACTGAAGTAGCCTCAGATGCTGGAATGGGATTATGTGGTGTACTGAACAGAAACGTAATGCTTTCACTTTATTTATCTGAATTCATGAGATAATTATCTCAGAATTCTGAGATAATTATTCATTAAGCCAGAAAAATGGCAGATTTCATAGAAAATATATCTATTCTGCTTAAATTCTGAGATAATAACCTAATTTATTCGGAAAAAAATAAATTTTTTAAATACATTTTTTTCCATGAAAACTTTTTTTCAGAATTCTGGGATTATTATGTCATTTAGTATTTCCGCTGTAATAATTTAGCAGGTGGCACACCACTGCTGAACATTAATCATTGTAATTTAGGCTATTATTACATAAAACTGACTGTGGTCCAAATGTTTTAGAAATGCTGATTTTATTATGATTAAATATTTTTGAGCACTAGAACCTCGGCTAGAAACATAACTTAGACCCAAACAGTGACAGACAGCGGACAAAACCAGCCAGAGCACCACAGCTGCATCAAATTACAGAGGAAACACTGCATCATTAACTAAGATAAACAAAGCAGAATTATTTTTCCATGAAAACATTTCTCATGCTTCTGAGATAATTATCACATTAATTCAGAAAAACAAGCTGTACACTTCTGTTGTACTGTGTATGAATAGGCATTGTGTGTGTGTGTGTGTGTGTGTGTGTGTGTGTGTGTGTGTGTGATGAACTCACATGGCTGAAGAGCTCATTGGTGAGCCCCAGGTAGTTGTGCAGGGCCAGGACAGTTACTCTTTGGAGACGAACCATGATGATCTGTACAGATGAAACAGAAACAATAACACAACAATACTAGAATAAAACAGACACTTAATAGGTATCCCATTAGAATGCCATGAGAGCATTTTGTACCATGGGTAGCCTCAGTGGGAACCAAACTTTTAAATGTGGCTGAGCTGCATAATCAACAACAGGGAAAATAATGGAAATCGAGTAGACACTGAAATTCAAGCGTTCACCGTTCAACTCACCTGTACCACTCGCACGAGGCTCTCTGGGTACTTCTCGAATATGGAGAGGAAGGCCTCTACAGGTAGACGGAGGACAGTGGAAACCTCAGCTGCCCGTGCAGACACCGTCTTGTATGGCTTCTGGTGGCCCTGCACGCACACAAAACAAAAACACACCAGCTTAGTATGAGTCATCGGAGAGACAATACGCTATTTCAAAAGCATTTCACTTTTCTGAATCTAATAAATCTAATAATAAAAGCCCCCAACATGGACAATTACTGTTTGTAGAGTGCGCAATAATTACCTGTCAGTTAGAGTGGGGGAAATGTGGACAAATCAAGTATCACAATATTTTTTACCCATATTTTTGACCCCTATTGTAAGGACGACTGTTGGTGCTTTCATAAGACATTTACACACAGATTTCTGATCAATAGCTAAAATGATCTGTTGAATAAGAAATGTCTGTATACACTGTATTGTTCACTTATTCACTAATGAAGGATTACAATGTCAAATGATTAAAATCTAAAATATGCAAGGACTGTGGTTAAGAATACATTTTGTGTTCTCAGTTGCATATTCACAAATTAGTTGATGCTCCTTTTAATGTGTGACTGAAATAAACTATATTCGTTAGTGGTTCATTCACATTCATTCTTTCAATAGCAATGTGGGTATGATGACCAAGCAGGTAGAGGCAAATAACAGAACAGCTACAACTGTCGAATAAGTTCAGAAAATTGCATCCACGCATGTCAAATCACAATATTATGATATCTAAAATCCAGCACAATATCTTGTCTCATATTATGATGTAAATGCAATTCTCTTGATCACAATTGGACATCATAGTGAATATTGAAATGCTCATCCAACTTATGCCAGATGCTGCAATGACTTGCGCAAAACACGCAAACAAAGTGTGAACAAAGCCTGTGTGCTGCAGCGCTAGCAGGGAAGTCAGTGATTCATGATACAAGGAGCAAGGAATGTATGCCAGGAAACGGGCATGGTCTGTGCGGACGACATCCAGCACTGCATCTCTTTTACGACAGTGTGTGAATGTGTGTGGCGTTCTGCGTGGGAAGCAGCCTGCATGTATGTGCACGTTCATGTGTGTGTGGCCTACCGTGATGACGTCCAGGATGCTGAGGAGGCTGTGGACGCTGTCCCCAGGGTAAACTTCCTTCACCACACTTTCTTTGCCATCCTGGAGGGCAGGAACAAACAAGTAGAAATATGGAGCAATTATATGACTGATGAATGTTTCCATCACAGAGATTATACCGGCACCTCACATCAAGCTTTTGTGGGACAGCACTGTTGATCCAAAAAGAAAGCACTAGCGAGAATGGCTTTTCGAACAAAGATTATCTGGTGCACTACTGCTTGAGAAAAGAAAGACAAGATTGCATTTGGACACTGTCATAACTTTGGTTTCTGTCTGCTCTTTGAAGTTGCCATTATCCACACTTTTACCCTGAAAAGTGACTGAATGAATGTCAGCTTTAAAGATACAGCTGCACAGGAGTTTTTTGTTCAAAAGTGCTTCTTAAAACTTGAGTGCGTTTGCTCTCACAGACATTTGTTAAAACAAATCCTAGATTTTAAAATAGAGATCTCAGTAAAGAGAAATGTCCCATCTTAGACATGCTGAATATCCTTGAAAGTGGCTTTGAGCTTTTTATTTGTCATTCAGAGAGAAACCACTGCCAGTAGCCATATTCTCTCAAATCCCTGATGAGATTATCTGAGTCAAACACTAGTAAGTGCTAATCATTGGTTAAAAGCCAGAATTCTGGTTAATTGAAGGCTCACGGATAAGCCCCTTCTTAAGTTGCTCACGCTTTGTATGGATAATCATGGGTGTGCAGTAATAATCACTGCAGCAAACAAAAGACCACACAACTTCAACGACAAAAGCAACTGTTGTACATGCTTGGGATTCAAAGGCAGGCAAAAGACACACAGTCAAATGTGTTGGTCCAGTACCATTCCAGTAAGGCACAATTCTAGTTTTCCGTCCTGCACCACGTAGATGCTGCTGTCAGGCAGGCCTGGTCTGAAGACGTACTCCCCCTGCTGGAACTGCACAAACACCATGTGTTTGCACAGCTCCAAGAACAACGGCTTCTCAAAGTGACCCAGCACACTGCAAGGGAGGACAGAAGACAAGTTCAAGACTAATACTCAACTCCTCTGACAGCACAATCAAAAGCATTCACATTCTAGACAGCACACAAGGGTTTGCAAAAATTCACGGCTTTTTGAAATCTCTCAAATTAAAATGAATAAAAATTTCTCTGAGAAGCTAGAACACCACCTTTACGAATACTGTATATGTGTACAATCGTGATCACCACAATCACATGCGGGCGACTGACAGCGCAAACCTACCGGACGTTTTTGAGCATGTAGAGCACTTCAGAGGGCAGGTGGGAGTTGGCCACATCAAACTCTGTGAGGTCAGCCTCCAGCACTGAGGGAGGGGGCTCCTTGGCCTGCAGGGTGGGTACCTCCTTCTTAAAGCGCAGAATCCTGCACAGCCACACGGAGAGAGAGAGAGAGAGAGAGAGGAAAGAGGAGAAGAGAGGGGAAGGGTGTGAGTCCCTGGCTGATAAGATAATGGAGGTCAGTAAAAGTCTGTGGTTGCTGAGGTGAGATTTCCGACGTACTTTTTGGCAATGTTGAGCATCTTCTGCTTCTTTTTTAGGCGTGGACGAGAAGAAGAGGATGTACCCACTAGGGAAGAGGTAGACTGAGAGACCTGGTGAGAAAGAGCAAAATTCAAATGAGGAAGGAGGTGAGGCAAGGATAGGGTGCCTGCAGACATCAGCGAGTTCAATTTAATGCTTTTCATAACCTTTTAATGACACATTTTGACTCATTTTTGAACAATTTTTGTGCAAGTCAACTTTTTCTCATCCAAATAAACATTGCAGGTAAGTATAAGTAAGTATTATATATTTGATCCAATGCAGAGGTAAATTTTTGTTAATATGGCTGGTTATTAACTAGATGACTGAACATTACATGATAGAAAGACATAGACTGAAACTGAAATCACATAAAATGTTTATGTTGGAATTAAGCCTTTATCCAATCACATTTAGGACTATAAGGTGATTCTTTTGGCTTGGCTGTTTTTCTGCACAGCTGAACACGGGCTGTGGGTAAGACTCGAGGCCATGACACTGAAGACATGGCAGGTGCTCCAGCCTGCCCGCCCAGAAAGCATCTCGGCTTGCATAGCGGCTCCTGAAGTATCCTCCCCATTTGCTGCCAGTGAGGCGCTCACCTTACGCATGATCTTTCGCCCATAGAACATGACTTTGTCCCTTTTGCGGAAGCGGTATTTGGGCGCTTCCTGGGCTTCTAGGTCTGCGAAACATTGAAAATAACAAATCAGAACATTAGAGCAAAGCCAGTTGTTATAAATAACCGGGGCACAGTGAGAAAAGAGCTGATTACTGACTTCGAAGATGGATCCTCCGCAGGATGAAGAAGATGAGGATGGCGATGAGGACTATGGCGATGCCTGCGCCAATCACCATCCCTACCATCTGCAGAGAGAAGGGGAAAGATAGGGATACAGTTGCAGTATGGACAAAGGGACAAGAGAATTGCATCATAAGGAAAAATGCAGAAATTATAAATCTAATTAAAATATAACAACATCAGTTCTTCCGGTGTAATTAATTTGTAATTATTTTACAGTAGGGGCTGCATGAGCCTTTCCATTTTGGATATAGTGGACTGCGGGAAAAAAAAATTCTCTGGCCATGGCAGTAATTACACAGTAGTGGCTGTGGTAATCTTGCTGTGGTGGCCCACCACTGCTGAATGAATGAAATAATAAGAGGAGACCTCAATATCTGAACGAAACCTTGTCACTCACCATGCTTGTCTGCAGCTCCTCCTCCACAAATGTCTTGATATTATCAAACCCTTCCTGATGTAAGACACAAATACAGAAGCACGTCACTGACCTGACCAAACCACAACACCAACACTATGACAGCAGGCCTGCTAGCTGGTTAGCAGCATATCTCCTGGCTACTGTACTCAGAGTGGAGCGCTGTGAGAGCCTGTTCCCGGGAGGCTTCAGCTCCAGTGAAGTGTAACGGAATGTGGGAATAAGGGATTTGCCCTGGCGGCAGGAATGCCTGACTTTCGGTGCTAGGGGGGGAAGGAGAGGAGATGAGGGATGATGGTGTAGCATCTCAGAGTTGAATTAGACTCACTTATGTGTGTGTGAGTGTGTATGTGAGTTTGGATGACTATGTAGAGAGAGAGGCAGGTTGGGCTGCACGGCACATTGGAAAATATGACCTTTCTTCTCTAAATTAGTGTATTACTTTGTCAGGTTGTGACCACTCCTGGCTAAGCTAAAGTCTCCAGTCTTGAACCAGTTCACTCTACAGGACTATCTCCATCCACCATGGGGTCCAAGTCCTGCCCACATCAGCAACTGAATCTGATGCTTGGTATGGTGCACTTGAGCTTAGATAAGGCGGAAAGCTATGCCGTGTGACCTCGACTTCACTGACTTCCACTGCTCTGCGTCACTGCCTCAAGTCAGTGATGGATGCTGGGGGTCTGTTCGCATGAGAGGATGACGCTTTTCCACACGCACGCCACAAGATTATAATGCAATCTGATAGGATCATACTGGAGCGAGGGAGAAAGAGAGACAGAATCCAAGCAAATAAGAAAGCAAGGAAGAAATTAAAAACAAACCAGAATCAAGAGAAAGAAAACAATCAGCAATAAACAGGAAGTAGCCTATTCAAATTATGTGCGTGGCGCCGCTCAACATCAAACAAACCTATTCATGATTCAACAGGCCTATTCATGGAAAGATCAATAAGACCTTCATCACCCAGGTTCAGTACAGTCATGTCAAGCACATTGTTTACTCGTCAGCAAAACAGAATGTGGTTCCTGCAGGGAGATCATGTGGCCGAGATAAGCGTGTTTGTCTCGCAATATCACAACTCAAAGTGTGTGTGCGTGTTAAGCTTGTCATCAGATACAGTATTCTTAGATCATGTCCTATAGGGTTGTTTTTTTTTATGCTTCGGCTGAGAGCCAATGGGAGACAGCATGTCTGTTATCAGTGGTTATTGATTGGTGGGTGGTGGAGCCAAGGGTCATTTGGCAGCAAAATGCCTCAGCTGGAGACGGAGGATATGGACGAAAGACTGCCAGATGGTGAGCTCGCAGGCACAAGAGCGCTTTAGCTGAAAGTCGACAGTGGAAGAGGCTTTGAGTAGGTGCACTGTAGCCTGCGTGTGTGTATATGGATGTGTGTGATGTGTGTATTACGCCTGTAAGCTGATTACACTTTAATTTAATTATATAATTTTCCTAGTTTTGAATTAAATATATAAATGCGGGTGTTTTTTCTTTTGACGTAAGATGTTTTTTAGCTGTCTCTTTGGACTTGCTATTCTGAGATACTCTGCCTCCCATTCCTAATTTGATTTCAAATCTTAGCTGCTCTGATTGGTGGTGTTTTAGCATTGTGTTTCCCCACTCCATTTCATCACTTGCTCTTTGTTTTTTATTTTACTGAAATGACGAAATGAATGATGATAAACTGAACTGTGCACCAACCTCGGAGGGGCCTCCTTGGACCTCTTGTTCCGAGGTACTCTGTCCCATTCTAACCCCGCCTCTTCATAGGGATGGTCCATCAACGGCCACTGGAAACAAACACATTAAGTGCTCAACAGACAGGCTGACTCATATGCAGGGGCAAACACATCAACATTAATGCATGCACAGTCATGGACTGTATTTAAACCCCCCGTCCTGGCTTGGCAGTGCCTCCACAGAAATGCACCACTCTGCTTCTGAGTGTTACCCACAAACACCCACTGACATCCCTAGATCAGGCAACAGCCTGCTCTTCCCACACCATTTAACTTTGTGTCATGGGGAGACAGGCTGTATACGAGGCTGTTCCCTGCCTGTGGGACAATAAAAACCTTTCTCTGCTGAAATAAACCACAAATTTACCACAGTGTGTTTACAAATATCGCTTTGCTTTTGTTTTCTTCTTGCTTTTTAATTGTCTTGTTCCTGTGCCACATTAAGATTTGCTCAAGTGGGCAGAGGAACTGCATTATTATTAAAATTTGCACATGTATGCAAAAACAAAATAACTCTGAGCTAAAAAAAAACAGTGCACCTGCACAAGAAGTAAAAAGAGACTCAAGGATAGAGAGAGAGGGAGAGAATACGGAGCTGGGCACGCAGCCATGCCGTGGGCAGAGGGGTTGAGAGGGCCCATAATTGGACTCTTTGTACTCTTAATTTTCTGGGTTGTTATAACCCATCCTTAATCTCTCCTTCAAAACCCCTGTTTGAGCTTTAGAATGAGAGAGGGATCAAATTATTGCATCCTCTAGCGCTGCCCCCCAGAGAACACTGGGTCAGAGGCTCTCTCGCGCCCTCTCTCTCTCTCTCTCACACACACACACACACACACACACACACACACACACACACAAAACAGGCCATCCAGATACCAGATAAAATCCTAACCAGATGGTAACCCCATCCCTTCTGTCTATCCATCCATCCGCCCCTCTCCATTTGTCTCCCCGATGGATGATCCTCTTACCCAACTCGCCAATTTGGGTTACTTCTACTGGAGTTTTAGCACTTAAGATACAACAGCATGATATTGATTACATAGATATATTGATTATATATAAAAAAAACAAAACACTAAAAAATGTGATCATGACAAGATCTGTTATATCGGTCAGCACCGTTTTTCTTAAGATTTTATTCCTCTTAAAAATGTGTCTGTGCGGTGTGTGTTTGTTGGTAGCTGTAGTGAAGGACAGATTTGCTCTAACACCTCGATGCATATGCCACGGATCCTAAGACAGATATTTGAATTTCTGGATTTCCCGTGATGTTGCCAAATGTGTCCAGTAATCCAGGATCACTCTCTGGTTATGTCAAACTCCATGCAAAGATTCTTGGCGTTTTATTTGACCCCAATCTCAAATTTGGCAAACAAAAGCTGTAGTCAAGTTGCCTTTTATCATCTTAGAGTTTTGACGTCAAACACCTTTTCATTTTAGGAATTTGAGACAATGATCCATGCTTTTATTTCCTTGCCCCGGGATTACTGCAACACACTGAATTCCAAAGTCAGTCAGTCAGTCTGCTTTGTCACGACGTCAACTGGTGCAAAATGCAGTGGCACAAGTGTTAAAAAAAAAACCTAGAAAAAAAACTGTGCCATATCAGTCCAATTTTAGCATCATCGCACTGGTTACCAGTGAACTATAACATGTTACTTTTCGTCTAAAAAGCTTTAATCTGCTTTCCGTCCCAGATACTCATTTGAGGCATAAAGATGACTGTGCTTTTTCTGTTGCTGGGCCCAAGTCAGGGACTTCCCTCCCTTCACATGTTTGTTCATGCCCCCACTGCTGAATGAACAAATTGTACCCCCCTCCACACCCCACCCCACCCCAGGCATTCTAGAGGCCACATAGGTTTTGTTATTGTCTATGTGTCTTTAGAGACAATTTCGATATTATTCTGTGTATCAATTTGTGTGTTTTTTTCTTCTGTGACTGTGTAAAGCACTTTGGCCAGCTGCTGGTTGTTTTGAAACAGTGCTGTAGAAATAAAGTGAACTGATGTTTCTGTCCATTTCCCCCCCTTTCCCTCATCTCACACCTGCCACTCAGGGAACAGATATGTCTCAGATAAATGGAATACTTCAACCTTTATTTATCCTGTGAACAACAGCCATATAACCACACTCATTCACACGTGGGAGCTGTCCAACATCACAGAGTCTTCCTCTGTTGCACAGGAGCAATAACTCCAAAAGTCCATCCAGGGTTGCTACATACCAGCGGCCTGCCTGCCTCTGCTAATGCAGACTGATTCAGCTGACATGGGCATAATGTAGCTGGAACAACAGGCTTCATTCACTGTCTATGGACAAATAAACAGCTGGGCTAGCTTAGCTCACTGAAGTGCATTGGTTTTCCACTCCTGCTCTAACAGCTCCAGCAGACAGCGGGGTCAGTGGGAAAACAATCAGGCTGACAACACAGACCTCGTACTTGCTGAGTGCATGCAAAGTAGGCTAGTTCACTGAGGAGTGTGTAGCCTACAAACAGGCAAAGCAGCTCTAAGCCAAAGGCAGATAATACGAGGACCGTTAGAGGAAAACACAGCACTCATCCAACAGAATTAGACTGCCTTGCTAAGGAAAAGATTTTCCATTTATCTGCTAATAAAAAGTCTGTCTGACAGCATTTTATGAGTTTATAACTAGAACACTACTTTTAAAAAGATAACAGTGATGACATCAGTTTATCATGGTGTAATATCTGTAGATATATGTTGATATTAGGCTTACAAAGATTTAGTCAATTATCTACAAATAATCCCAAGGTCTTGTGATTGTTTGGGCTAAAACAGCTATTTAATGATGGCAAAGGCTAGCATTGGCTGGATCTTTGATCCAATTGTATTCCTCTCTGTAATCCATGACATCAGTGCCCCAGGAGGTGGGCAGCTAAATGGCTCTGCAGATGAAATTAACTTACTGAAAGGCTGAAGATGGAGTGTCATGTTACACACAATAAGCCTGTCCGTGTTGTGAGGTAAGCAAAACCTCAAAGGGAGCTGCACTGTCTCAGCTGATGATCTGCAGCATCAGATTTGTCTGACATTAAAACATTAAACCAAACAACAAGACATAATTTTTCAGTCTTTATATGCATATAACCTAATTGACATGCTACTTTCCTCTATCTTACAAAATAAACTGAAAGTGAATATGGGTTAAAGGTTACCTAAAGAATAGAGGCACACAAACCAATGGAGAAACAGTGAACCTGGCTATTTCGTTTCAGAAACTGAACCACACAGACATTACTACACAGATATGTGGTAATAACACAGCACATAAAGCACAGGGCTGTCCTCTCCTTAGGCTGAGACAGTTAGCCAACCTCTAGCCTCCAAGCAGTGCCTCGCTCCATGTGGACTTACTCCCATTGTCCTCAAGAAACAATAGGGCTAGTGTCGACCCCCCCTGTGCAGGGCCAGATCCACAGACTGAGCCCTGACACAATACACTCAAGCCCATGGGATTCACAACAACAGCAAACAAGCCGATAAGTTTCAGGGATTACAAAGTGTTGCAGATGCATGAGAAAGTGTCAGGTGCATTACAACATCATTGAAAACGCTGAAACCTGGCACTGCCATGAAGACATTTGTTCATGCCCCCTTGCACCATATGCAATCTTGAAAATGTTCCACGTCTGCATCATTCATGAAACACAAGACAGCGGAGACAGAGATCTTTGGTTGGGTGTGCTCCCCTCAACACCAACTTGTAAGCCTTCAGAAAGTGCTAGATTTGCAGGGAGCTGGTCGGTGACCTTTCACCCTGAAAGTCTGGCCAAACATGGAAGGTGTGGTCCACACTAATAGCAGCCCACTGCCTGTCAACCAGCGTGTCACTCCAGGTTTCACTTGCCTACATGACAGCTAAAATGCACTGAGTAAGAGTTCAGACGAACACCAATGTCAACACTGACTACCCAAGGTGAGTTCAGAGGACGATATCAGATCACATCACTCTTGCCAAAATAGTTTTGCATAATTTGCACCCGGGGGTGTCTCCTTACAGACTCCTTCATAAATCACTTGGCAGGATTGTTTGGTCGTGTTGTAAACATAGCTGCGTTTGAGAGCTGACGGGGAGTCGTTAAACAGCACAGTGTGTTGACTTTTCTTCCATGAAGCTCCCTCTGAAGCCCGGGGCTCCACGGCTTGAATGAGGCCGGCGGACACGGCCGGCGTCCTGACGCAGTGGGGACTTGAGTCGTCGGCTAGCTAACAGCTCACATGAAGCCTGGAGGTGACAGCCAGCACGGCAGAGCTAGGCCCAGGTGTCCATTCACACGGGAATACCAAACATTTCATCTTTACTGATAATAGTGCTACTTAACAAAACCCATAGGGGTGTAAAAACAGCAAAAATAATCATATTTAGACGAGGTAGGGCAGGTGGCACTTGACTGGCTGTTGCTGGCTACCGTAACGTTGTGGTAATCTTCAGTAACGTTAGCTAACGTTCACCACTAACACTGCCAGCCGAGCTAGCTAGCTGGTGGCGTTACAGATGTTTACACGGATATGAGACAGCTTGCTGCCGGTTCCTGAGCTAATGTTCACTCTTTTGACCACCGCCGAGGAAATGTTCATGTTGGTTCAACGCAGTCCGAGGTGAATCGACTGTTGACCGAATGTAATTCAGCCCCGGCTACTCACCAAAAGGGGAACACAAATCTCAGACAATCACGGTGGAGACAAATCCCGGTGGATGTTGTTCGTGAAACCGCAGTCGGGTTTAGTAAAAGAGGACACGTAAAGGTTTATAAGCTCACCTGAACTGAGGGACTCCCGTCAATCGTCACTGACTGTCAAACAACACATAACGGAAATTATGTTTCACGAAGCCCTTCCTATGTTAACCTGCAACAGCTCCGGCCAATCATGAACCGGGAGTCTGTGGGCCTGAACCAATCCGAGGCGAAGGAAGGGGTCGTGACCTGATGACCCGCCCACTTTTATGTAAATGTGAATCCAATGCCCAGTGCTCATTGGGGGAACAGACGGAATCGACCTGTGATTGGTTACCCACCGCGTGATTGACACGTTGACTTACTTTATACACACACATAAATATCCCTGTCAAATCTGGAATTAACACACATCACTGCATGTCGTGGTTCAGTCTCAGTTTTATTGTTTAAGGAACATATTCTAATTTGATTAAATATCTGATGCAGAACATTTCTTTTTGTTCACCTAAGCTTTATTATTATTACATTGAGAGAACTGATTGCATCTTTTCATCATCATACCTGCTGAGTACTGTATCTTATCAAAACTGTCGCTAATTGAATCAGAGAACCCACTTTGATTAGCGAAATGATTGATCCACTCTCCATTCTACACGTGCTACATGATTTAGTTCATTTGACACCGAGTCTTACTCTCCATATTACAGTAGCAAGATATGCTAATCCCTGTTCAATGCAGATGGATTAAATGGCATTATTAAATGTGGAAAAGTAGAAAATTAGCCATTAACTCCACAGCTGACCTTTCAAAGACATATTCTAAGTGAAGCTGTGCCTACACTGCCCCCTCGTGGCTCAAGCCTCACACACTACCAAAGCGTAACCAGTGGAGGACTGTGTGTGCAGGGCTCCATATATCAGATTCTGTGGATCAAATAAAAACCAACACACAGGTTGACTTCTTGAGTTGGCCAAACAACTTGTCTCCTTACATGCATTCAACAATCAAACCATCACAAGCTTCTCATTAAAATACATAATCTTTATTGTGAGTTGAGTGTCGGCTGATGCCGTTACAGCTCGGTGATGGGCTTGTGCGGCCAGTAGGGGTGCTTGACCTTGTCCAGCTTTGTCTCGGGGAAGACGTCGTTGAGGTCCTCGATAGTCATCTGGTCGAAGGGGATCATGTTCTTGAACTTGTCCAGCTGGGACACACAGGACAGAGCAGAGAGAAAGAGACCAATTAGGAAAAGGCACAGCACTGCTTTCATTTTGTCATTAGCTCTGGTCTGTTGATAGCATACAGCAGTGAACGGGACACAGAGAGGGAATTACACCAAACAAAAGTTACGTTTTCAATTTGAAATGCCCACTTTGCATATATGCTCTGTGCACTTTGACTTATTACGCCACCATGACATCCAGTAGTTCACAGAAATTATGTAATCTGTAATATGTAAACCTCTGTCAATATAAATGAAGCAGTTTAGGTGTTTTAATGATGGAAACACATCCGGGTCTCACCTCTTTCTCATACTGAGCGATACGGGTCTTAGATGCTTCGATGTAAACTGTTGCACTTTGATTCTGTTTAAAAAAAAAAAAAATAAAAAATCCAATAATGCAAAATGAGAACAACAACAAAGCATATTGCTGATATCATATGAGAACCTCATGATTCCAGCCTTGGCATTCTTCATACAGTGTGCAATTTGTGTCGAGTGAATTTCATGACCCTGGG
Organism: Myripristis jacobus; assembly: GCA_900302555.1. Classification (NCBI taxonomy): domain Eukaryota; kingdom Metazoa; phylum Chordata; class Actinopteri; order Holocentriformes; family Holocentridae; genus Myripristis; species Myripristis jacobus. The sequence goes on along the minus strand of OMLB01039053.1, from coordinate 14,212 downwards.
ACCAATTACACCACTTCAAAACCCCATTGTATAAACTTACAAAAAAGTAGGATTATCAGTCTTTGTTTGACAGCACCAGTATTAAAGTTAAAGTCATCAGTGAAGTCTAGCTTGCTGAAATAAAGCTGAAATTTGTCGAGTTAAGTGGAGTCATGCGATGGGACCACTTACAGCCTCGGCCTCCTGTGTATTGATGGCTGCTGTTTGTGTATCAGCAGGCTCAGGGACCTTTAGGGCCTTGAACTGCAGACATAAAAAAAGAAAGCATCTTGTAATGCACATAAATTACTGAACTAGTTCCTACAAAAACAAAATTATAACAGAGCTAGATAACCATGAATGAACACTACATGACCGAGTCTCACACCCAGAGGTCAAGACATTTATTAGGCAGTGCTGGAGATGTGGAACCACCCAACGGCCTGCCAAGCTCACCTTCTTCTCAAACTCATCAACCATGCCAGGAGCAGCCACTGCTTTCCTGTAGTGACTCCAGTCAATGGCGGCGGGAGTCTCTGGCAGGGAGGCCAACCTGGGACGGACAAACACAGGAGTGTGACCGAAGAGGGCAACTCACGGAACCAGAGGCGATATCAAAGACAAGGACCGAAAGAGCAAAATGAGCAAGTGAGTGCGTTAAAAAAAGAACCAGAGATCAATGAAATAGGTGTGTGTAAGGCAAGTGCTGGGATTTTACTTATTTTTGATCAGTAGGTATTAAATATTGAAGTTACTGTTAAATCACCATTAACAAAAATGTAACTGTGCCATTCAGAGCTTCTGTTCCAAATGCACTCATTTGCATGTCAATAATTTGTCTTTTGTCTAACATAAATAGGGTGCCATATTACAAAAATGTCCTGATAGCTGTTAACAGTCAAATAAATATACCCATAAGGCTAATTTAAGAATGTACTAAATCAAGCCAAATTTTAAACTTGAAACCTCAGGGACAGGCTATTAAGCAGCCACTTAAAAGCTTGTGTGAAGATTTCAATAAATGGACCTGCCGTGGCAAAAACTCCATGTTGCAGTGAAATTTTTTTCGATAAGCTCAGAAATACAAAGTGCAACAATGACTCATGCACACCCAAGTTCATGAAGTTGCAAGGTCAGAGGAATATTATCATAATGACTTCTTTCAACCCATTTTATCCATTAAAAATGCAACTTATTAAACTTGAAAATGCTCTCCTTGTGATTACTTGAATATACAGACTGAACAAACACTAGAACGCCATTAAAGCCTAGAGGGCCTGCTGCACGATCGCACAGAAACCAGCTGCACTGATATGCCATCATACGTGTGCTCATTATTTACTCTCAGGTATACTGGTTAAACACTACCCCAAATTAATAATTCAACACACTTAAGTAGTGAGGGCAAAACACATGCAAGAGTCAGCAAAGAATTAATAAATGACAGACATACCAATTTACCACTGGCACTTTTTACATCTTTTCAAAACTTTTCTTCACACATTTCATTGGGATGTGGGTCTGTGTGTAAAGTACAGATGCTTCTCCTAGGTTCATCACATACAGACGGCTCATGTGCTGTCTTTTGATATGTTACTGTGTCAGCTGTGTAAACATCAACCTATAATGTTGTGCTTAATGCTTAGTTTGATAAAAAAAAATATCTATTACAACAGAAAACATACATGTCATTCGAGAGCTAAGGACGTCCTCTACAAGAGTCTGTGATTGGATTTCATACGCCATGCAGAATTTTATTTTGATATGTTCTGTTTTGATTACAGCATCGCTCACATCTATTAATAGCGGTCACATTTACTGGTGCGTTCAAGTTCAAACAGCGCCCCCGTGTTTTTGCCAAACAGCAGCATTACAGGTCCATATTTACATATATGGATATATCTTCTTATTGCTACTATGGCTGAACTAGTGAATTTTTAATGCCAAGAGTTTTACTTGTCTTCAGCCTGTTTGTCCTCTCATACAGAGACTATATCATCTTGAGCAGACACTTAGAAAAGTCATGTTTTTGTCTGTGTGGCTTATACGATGCTTAACAATTTGCAACCCAGTTTTTGTTGATTAAACACCAAGGATTTATGGACAGCATATACAAATAAGTAGAGCCCAGCATCAACACCACTAGAGGGCCTACATGCTTTTTCCCCCTTTATACAATCAGTGTTATAGTAGTATTTTGACTGCCTGTTTTCTTTTTGATTGGTTGGTTGGAAAACACAACTTGCAATCATTTGTGTGTGATGAACCTAATAAAATCAGCTGCACTTTATATCCTTCTTCTTTAAAAAAAAAAAAAATATCTGAGCAATTTGCCTAATAGTTACTCCTGTATTCACCTCTGACAGTGTTGCTTGTTTTGTCCGGGGGTGTTCTTCACATCACACTAATCTGAGAACTGCAGCAGTTTAATGTTGCTTTGCTTATCAGCAAACCAACACAGGAATCACCAGGCCAGAACAACATCAGTTCGCTTTTAATTGACTCACTATGTGCTCCCACTGTGTAACAATGGAGAAAGAGTTCCCATACAAAATAAAGAGACGCTGACACTCTGATGCTGGTGCCACTCACTTGGCAGAGATGGCGTCGCTGCGGGTCTTCAAGGCGTTGAACATGCCCTTCTGGTTGGGTGGCACCCGCTCGGCAAACGCCACCCAGTCAATGGCTTTGAGGGCAACACGACGGCCTGCCATCCTGATGATCTGAAAGAGCAGAGGGCGCCTGCGTTTAACTCGTCCTTATCAGAAACTCCTGTCAGAAGACGAGCATCTTTCAATGTTACACTGCTAACGCTCAAACCCAGATGTGGCATGTGCTGGCTGCGGTCACTTTGCTATCTCCGGGGTCAATTTGATGTCTTTAAATACATGATCAACACCTTTCTCTTCTGTTACATATTTCATGACTTCTCCAAATTTAATAATGACAAATGGGTAAGCATAAGATTGACATGATGATATGTTTCCAATGATCTGTACACATTTTGTGCACATCAGTGTTTCTTTGGGGTCAGTTGGACCCCAGGCTTTGTAGCTGTATAAAAATAAGAAATAGCGACATTTTACACACATACACACACACTGGTTTTAGTTATTTTGGACACTGAGGAACTATGACATGCCATTTGTGATCTTCAGAAAGCTTCCCTGTGCTTTAGGGCCCTAACCAAACACACACACACACACACACACACACACACACACACACACACACACACACACACACACCTGTAGTGGTGAGAAAACCACTGACAGGTCATGAGACAAAACATGACTCCAACAAGGAGAAGGAGCAGAAGGTGAGGGGGTTATTCAGGTAGTCAACAACACACATCAAGTACAGAAAACATAACCTTGAGATTTTCATTATGATAATTTTCTGGGGATTTAAATTACCGGCGTCAAACTGACCATAAATGATAACAAAAAGAAAAAAAAAAAAGTTAAATTTGAAGGCAGCAGGAGGGTTCACCTCTCAGCCTCTCAAAACCAGTGAAATATACAACAAGGTTAGCTCTGTCGTTAGCGCAAACGTAAAGGAGACAAGTCTCTAGGACAGAGCCTGTTATTGAGGACACCGACACACAGACACGCAGGTGTGTTTAATGACGGATCTGACTTCTCTCCATGACAGAAGGTCCTCAGCGTTTCATTTCAAGCCCGGGCAGTTAGCGGACTAGCTAAGGTTAGCTCCCTGCGGCTAGCCAAGGTCAGACACGGCGCTGTGTCAGGAGTGTCCTCAAAAAGCAAAACGAAGCTGAGTTTAGTTTTGCATCTCGCGCACACGCCTGAAACGCGTGCGTTGAGCTGAATTCTCATTCAGAGTTATGTTAATGTCGTGTTCGGGCATTAAATGAAGGTCCCTGCAGACACACTCACCTCGCAGCACCAAGCGTTTTCCTTGACAGTGCGCAACGGCGGAAGTGCGTCTTCTTCGTGGAGCAATAAGCAGCGCAGGGAGCCTGCTGCCGCCCTCTGCTGGAAGCCCGGGGCATTACAACAAGTCTGCTGCCACTGCTGCTCTCAGTCCGTCCTCGTAAGTACCTCTGCCTGGGTAACACTAATGTTGACTTTTGAATGCTTGAATGATGCTTTCAGTCGGGCACAAACAAACAATCAATAAACATATAATATAAATCACTAAAAATAAAAATACATCTCGCTGCAAAGGTAGGTATTATTCAATGTTTTAAATAATAGCAATAAAAAATGCTAACGCGCACTTTTAATCTGGGTGAAATGCTGATATATTTACGTAGGCCTATGTAAAGTGTGACAAAAACAGTTTAACAGAGTGAGAATATTAATAAACAGCCATGCTGGGCTAATTTGTCATCGACAATGCAAAATACTTATTGTCAATAATAAAATAAATGTTACCATCTATTGTTGACACAGCTCCCATGTTCTTCACTTCATAAATCATACATTCGTGGCAGCTAGGGTATCATAGCATACTGGCATTTTGCCGGTTGCTTACTGTTTTGGGTCAGTGGCGGAGTTGTGCACAGTTCATTTGCGCTCACTTCATAATTTTAATATTTCCAACAGCACATGAAAGTTGCCACTGTATATTGAGCGCATGTGCGATTCTCGAAGTGGACAAAATTACACATCCACTGTATAAACTGTGTGTAAAGTGGATTAACCTGTTCTACTGAATTTCCTACTCCTGCTAAAGCTTTCTTATTAGAGATATTTCTGAAAATGTTTTTTTTTTC
>OMLB01039052.1:15391-34661 GCA_900302555.1 Myripristis jacobus | reverse complement strand
CACAGACACAGTTTAACCTCATGTGCCTACAGGGCTCTCTGGTCGAGAAATGCAAACCATGTCAGTCTTCCATTCAGGGGTCATTGAGAACAATATGAACTTTATTTTCCCACCAACTGAGCATGCAAACCAGATTAATAATGATAAACAAAATTACAAAATTACAACGTAAGAAAATGTAAGCTAATGGGATACTGCAAGAGTAGAAAGGAAACAATGGAGGGGAAAAGTCCACAATTACCTTCACAACTTTCAGATTCCTATATATTTTAAAATACATGTTCCTACAGTATTTATAAGCGATACATGGTTCACAAATGCATGTAAACTCAGTTCATTATCTGCTTATGGAATATATGACAATATGCTTGAAAAAAGAAAGAAGTACAGAATTGTACAATTGCATTTAGTAACCCTAACCCTAAACCTAACCCTAACCCTTTCAATAAAAAAAACTGTACAATTACATATAGCTTGACTTTGCCCCAAATCAACCACAACATGTAAGACAATCACAAAATATGCATAGCAAAGAACTATTATATTAAAAGTAAATATGAAAGATGGACTCGTAGCGGGTGGAGATGGGAAGAGGTGGGAGGACACTCAGTGAGAGAGTTTGGAGATCCAGCTTTGCAACACTATTGTGCTCTATACTTGGCATAAAGAGCTGGTCACTTGAAACTGTCCCCTGCCCCGCCAATGCCACCTTTTCCGCACCATGCACCTGGAGGGAGGGAAAAAGGGAAAAACAGATTCAGTCAGTAAATTATTGATGGACTTTTCTTCATCTCAGTCTCATTCTGTTCTTACTTGTCCCCATTTCCTTGACTGCACACAGAATGATGTCACAACATTCTCAGAGTTGTTTCCTCCAATCACAAACAGCTTGTCAGTGGCACCCAGGAAGTAAAGGGTGGGGATGTCTGCATCAGCTCTGGTCAGGGTGGGAAGCAGCTCAGACCATGAGTCTGGAGCAGAGAGAGAATACAGGAAGGACACTTAACTACACTGAACTCAAGCACTTAAGTAGTTGTTGCACTTGCTGTAAGCAGGTATAACCAGATATGATATGAGTTAAAGGCATAAACTGTACAAAAACGTACTCAAGCTCACGAGACACAATGTCTTAACAAAGTTTGGAAGGCCAAAACACCGATTTAACCAGACTTGGAAAAGGGACTACTTAACTCTTGAGCACCACAACAAAAACTAAATTTTGGACTGTGCTGATTTCCCTGTCTTCTACACTGCAGGTTTAAAATGTGTTCATTGAGTCTAAGGCAATGGAGATCAGAAGGATGAGGCAGGAACGCATGCAATTAAACAGCAAAGTAAAAGTAGTCTGGACTGTAAATTATCATCATGCTCCTCTGTTCAAACAGCGACTGTGCTGTTCGTCCCTACCCAGTCTTGTGTTGTACTGCAGCACCAGTTTCTCCCCAGTCCTCTGAATGTTCCCCAGCACATAGAGACAGTATCCAAGGCTAGTGGCTAACGGCACATCATGGGATAAAGACATGGTGAACTGGAAGTCAGTGAGCGGCAATGAGGAGACAAACCTAAGGCATAGATTATACTGAGTCACTGATAAACAAATAATAGTGTGACTAAATTATTTTCTAAATGGAAAACCAGGAAAGTTATAGGAGCATAGAGAGCCAGTTCTACAAAATTTCCAAACTTCATCCCCAAAACCTATTGGCAGTATTAAGCTGACAGACGGACCTCCATGTGTCCTCCCATGGATCATAGCACTCTACAGCAGTATATAGAGCTGTGCTGGAGTCAGGAGTCACCAGGGAGTCCAAGTACCAGCCTCCCACAGCATAAATACGGCCTTCACAAGCCACTGCACTGAAATGCCTTCTGTGCTGTAGACGTAACAGATTGTGACAGTTTTCATTAGTGTTGTATAATATATTACCTCAGTGGGTGAGTGGACAAGAGAATTTTCATGCTGTGTCACACAGACACACTGATTATCAGCTGCAGTCAAAAATGTGTCTCTGGTGTAAACTTTGTTTCAGTCTATTACCACAGATATCTGTCATCCACAAGTTAGGAGACTCATCCATCTTACCTTGATTAGAGGAGTTGTGGCTACCCATGAATTAGTAAAGGGATTGTACCTAAAGGAAGCCATTTTGAACTCCCAGCCTTTCTTCAAACGCTGTCTGTAACCTCCAATGATGTACAGGTAGTTATACAGGATGACTGTAGTGAAACACCACTTATCAGCCTTGAAAGGGAGCTCTGCAATTGGGTGCCAATCCCCATTGTCCTCTGACACTTCCAGGGTGAAGAGGTGTCGGGCACGTTCTGTTTCTGGGTCTTTCCAAGAAGTCAGGTTCTCTTTTCTGAAACTGCAGAGGCGTGGGATGCCTTGTATCCTCAGGTGGACAAGCTCCTCCCTCTCCTCATTACTTAGACCTCTGAGGCATAAACCAGTCTTAGTGAGAATATGTGTAAACATCAAACAAGCAGCAAACCCAGCACAGCTGGAAAATCCTGATTGTGGTCAAGTCTCCACCAAGATAGCATTGCTTCAACTTGAACTACTCAGGAATGTCATGGAAAAAATATGCATCAAACTTAACACACCTGGTGAGGTCAGGCAGCTCCAGCAGGTTTCTACTCAGGAAGGTGAACACTGTCATCCTCAGCTCAGCACAGCAGATCTCATGAGCCAATCTCAGGTAAGACAAGCAGTTGTCTGGGCTGAGTTCATCTGCCAGGACTGACAAGCACTTTGAGAGGAAGGCCTCAGCCAGGAGGTAGCTGCTGACCTCCAAAGTCACAAAGACAGGAATTTTTTGTGTGGGAGTGACTTAGAGCACTGTATATGCAGAGGAAAGGATGTGAATACACCTGATTAGATGATAAATAGCCAGGAGGTTCAAATCTCCACTTGCTTACCTGGATGTGTGTGCCCAGCTCCTCCTTAGGGACCTTAAATATGTTATGGAAAGAGAACTGAAGGAGATTGTGGAAGACGGAGGAGGACACATGGTCCAGCTGGATGAGGCTCTCTGAGGTCTCTCTCATTCTGGAGTGGGACAAGGCCCTGAAGTACTCACTGCACTCTGAAAGCCTTTCCAGGTCCACCTTAAAAATGCATTATTTAACACAGTGAACAGCTCTTAATTTATGGCCTGCTGTGAACAATTCTTGGAAAAAAGAAATCTATCAATCATGGTCTCTGACTGATTTCTGCAAGAGTTATGCAATAGGTATAACTACAGGTTTTTTTTTTTTACTTACATGAAATGCATGTGTGCTGGTTTGGACTGTAACCTTGGTGGCGCTTCCATCTCCAAGGTGATATGTGCGGAGTGCCTCATTTGTTTCCCACTCCTCTGACTCTGTTTTGCACGATCCTGTACCTCTGATACCTGCTGATGCCTTCCACGTACTGACTTTTGGAAAAACTCCCAAAAGTCTCGTAAGACCATATTTCACCCATGAATGTACCCACTTTAATAGTATAATCATATACTGTATGAGAGGATTCATCTCACAGACTAGCTAATGTTCAACTGTCACTGTATAGTCCTTGTTAAGAATCACTTATATTTTTGATAATTTACATTTTAAGTTAGATGCAAATGTTTAGCCCATGATGCCTCTTTAAGTGAATGTAAATATGCTGGTAATATGCTTTTTGAGCCAAAAGTTTGACTAGTAATTGTGAAACTCTTAAACATCTAAACTCAATCAATATGACAGGCTACTTGCACAACCTCTGTTCTAAGTATACATTGAGTATTTCGCAGTAAATCCATATAAGGCAACGATGACCCCTAAAGAATTCCACACAACCACTGTAATGGAAAAGCAGAGGACCGAACAGCCATCCCAGTCCACGCAACACCCGCTCGTCTCCCTTTCCCTGCCAAATCCCAGTCACGTGCCCCGTGACAGGTCACATAAACAGTCGAGAAAGCAGCTGTGACTAATACTTTAAGACGCCATGCAACGGAATCTCAAACGCACAAGCCAAATAAAAAAAGGGCAATGTGCTGTGATCCTAAATCTTCCTCTGAAGAATTCCGGTTTGTTCTGAGGCAGATCCAGTCGGCTATGGAGGCTTTTCCTCTCACAAGCTCGCGGATGGCATGTTCACATCGATTTCTAAATGACATAGTTCTTCTGGACTGGTCTATTCTTGGCGCATGGAGGTGGGACAACGCAGTCAGCCCCCCTGGGATGGCACGTGGGCTTCCTTACCCTGCTCTCAACGTCATCCTGGTGTACTCAAGTTACTTCCCTTATCCATGAAAGTGAAACATGAGAGCAAGAAATTGTATGCATCACTGAATTAATCTAATATATGTTTTTATAGTATCTTGTCTAATTGGAGATAAGCATTCCCCATTTCCACCTAGCCTCTGGAAAGAAAGAAGGGGCCTTTGATACAGTTTCACAGGATGTATGTTTATTAGCTATTAAATTACAATACGTTCCAAGTAGTGCAAAAAAGATGAACAATATAGAGAGCATGGTGCAAAACATTGTAAGAGAATGAAAATGTAATGGGGGAAAAAAACAGTCTTTAAGAAACAGTTGCAGCTATTTATGAGGCACAGTCAAGCATCTAACAATTTTGATGAGATAACCGATGCTGCTTTGTGTAAATAAACATAACAAGATGTTAATAATGGCAGTGCATTTCATCTAACACAGAATAAAGATAGTTTTAGTAAACACAGAAACACCAAAGAAATAAACACAAAACACAAAGACTCTGGGAAAAACAGCTAAAGCCCACTTCTTGTTCAAATGACATTTTGTCATTTTCAGTCATTGTAATATCTGATCTTCAAGGCATGCAGTTTAGGTTGATGTTTTGTTGTCGTCTTGTGCTAAACATGCACGTGCCAAATGGACATTTCAGTCAGACTAATACATGTAAATATGTCATGTTCACATAAACCAAGTTACCGTTATTGGTATAAAATAAAAGAACAGGAAAAGCTCTGAACAGTTTCAAATGAGATCAAGAAACACAACAGAAGACAAAAGATAAGAAAACAACACAGAGTATGAGTAATTAATGGTACAGTAGAAAAAATGTATTAACATAAAATACATCTACAGTGCTGAAAAGATCCAGTAGCACTAATCTAAAACCACCTTACATTTTGCTACTGTTCTAATGGTTAGATAAACAGTTTTTGTGATACTGTATAAAATAGCCCTCATAGAAGAACTTGCTAAATTAAGGGAACCCTTCAAGTTAACCTTACTGGACTTCTAAATGACAATTTGTGAGAAACATTTTCACAAGCTCTAAAAAAAAATGCAAGTACATACCTGTGCTGTAAGTTAAGGAGTTAAGGTATGGAGTAGTTATGCAAGAATGCTCACAGTTCACTTCTTCCCTACAGAACACCGTTAAAAGTCAGTGACGCTGCTATCAACGCACCCGACTGCACGCTGAACATTAGAGCAGAGAAATGAGGTAGTATGACTAAAAAAACACTAATGCAAAGATCGACTGGTGCAAAGATTTACACGCTGCACTCAAGTCTGGGTTACGTATACTGAAGCAATGATTATTACAGGAAGAGGTATAACGTGAGATGCTAACAGACATAACTCTCTGGCAAGCTGCGTTAGACTCCTATCACTGATCTCGTGCACAGAGAACACACTCAAGAGTAAACACTACCAAGTACAAGGACGTTTCTTTGGCCCCTTGATTTAGAGTGGTCCGAAGGAAAGTGTACATACCATATAAATAATATGGTGGCTATAAAATAAAAAAAAATGTTGGTGACATCATGAAGTTGGTAACTCCTAAAAAACTGTGTTAAAATGCGTTAAATGAAGCGTTATCATTGTTGTTAGTGAATCTAACCTAGAGAAAATGGAAGGAATCTCTGTCTGTCTGTATGTCTGTCAGTCCTTCAATTATCTTGACAACTGTTCATCCAATCAACTCCACACATGGTATTGCTGAGGACCCAAAGAAGTGCAGTGTCGACTGTGAAGCAGTTTGGATGAGCGGTTCTCATCGGCCCGTTCTGGACAGGCCCCTTTTGAACGGGCACTGCACTGGCTTCTCAAAATGGGGGTAAGTGCTCTACATTACCGATGCACTAGGTTTGTACTCGTGCGTTATAATCATTAGTTGCCATTCTGTTACTTGTCAAAAGCAGGGGTGCATAGTATTGGTGTTGTTCAGCACTACAAGCTGAAAATGTCAACGTCGAACTCAAACTAAAAAGAAATGTACTTGAAGAATGATGAGGGTTGTTTAAAATGACAGGACATTCTCAGAGACAAGAGGTGGAATTTAGGAGAAGAGTTTTTTTTGCTTGAAGTAGGCATCAAAGCGACACTGGGCATAGTCCTGCAAAACAAATACCACATCTCACTTTGGGGACAAGAGAAACTGAAATTCAGCATTTATACACAAAAATCTGGTCCCTGCAAATGACACTTAATATCAAACTTTCAAAGAAGGCTTTCGCAAAGTTTCCCCTTACCATGTATCCAAACTCAATCTTTGAGATCTTGGCCTGGATGATGGACCAGAGCCCCCAGAGGAAGTGCGACGCTAATGCATACCTGCACATCAAGCCAAGAAACCAAATCATGTTTTCTATCAGCAGGAGCGGGAGAACTATAATTTCTCAATCCATTACAGATTTTGTTCCTTCATTTTGTAAATGTTCAGAATGTTGCTGAGTATTTATACCTGTTCGCTTCAATTATCATCTCCTCTTCCACCTGCGTCTGGTCCTCCTGCATGGAATTCTCCGAGTCTTTTCTTTGTTCCACCAAATAACTGCGGATAAAATGGAGCTGCAACACAGAGCAAAAAGATGTGTGATTACTGTATGTAGTAAAATGATGACTTACTTTTATTACATATTTTTAATGAATCTTTTCTGCCATTTTTGATGGTATCTTGGGTCTAGCAAACCACCAATCTTTAAAAAACAAGGAAAAAAGCCTGGGTATGGTAAAATTCCCTAAAAGGACAATTAAATATTACATATAGACGGAATAAAATCCTATGGTTATTCTCAGTTTAATTTCAGAGATACCATATCTAACATTTTTATTTCTTTTATTTCGTATTTTTTTTAGTTATCTTTACAGGCAGTAATTCAATTGTCAGCTGAGACAGAAAAATATTTCAGTGAACTTTATTGAACATTTTTTTACTGTTTTCCCATGCTTAGGGAGCTACTATAATCTTTATTCTTATTACTGAATCTCTGAGCCAAAATCCCAAGTGACACGAGGCAAAGAATAGTGAGATTTTGTAATAAAGTTCTAGCATGTATTGTCATTTGATATGAACAAATTTGGTTCCTACGCTGTGATTAAGCAGTTAAAAAAGACCATTATTTCAGTCATAAGCACAGGTTTGCAAGTTTCAGAATCTGAATCAGGATCTGAAATACTTTACTGAAGTATATATTAAAGTACATGAAGTATTTAATATATACTTTATTAAAGAAAACTGGCTTTAAATGCTGATCTACAGTAGGCGCTGAGTAGATAACCTTTTCAGCATGGGCTTGTAACAGGATCTTAAAGCGAGGACACTGTGGACAACGTCCAACCACAGGAGTCCTCTGAGGATCACGTCCTCAAATCTCTCTGATGTTATGTTTGCTGATGAAGCAATAAAATGTTTTTCACTATTGTGGCTGCTCTTGACAACTATATCAAACCTCTTGCCAGCAATTTGGCTGTTAGCTCTGATTCTGGCCTGAATTTCAAGAATCAAGTCCAATAGATTGTTCAGCCTTAATGCTATCAGTCCAGAAAAAAACAACAACAACAACACACAATTTCTCTGGTTTATACAAGTGATTGAAGATATATATTCATGTATCTGTGTAGACTACAAAACAGTATTCTTCCTTAAACAGTGAAGCTCTTTCTTATCTGGAACTATTTCTGAAATGAGGTACAGAATATGTAAACTTCCATTTGTGCCACTGTGCACTGACTGGTTGATTCTATAATTGAGCTGAAGATTTTACTGATGCCTTTTAAAGCAAGAAAGGGCTTGGCTCCGTCATATACTGCTCCCTATTCAGAGAAATGTAGAGCAGCATCTGCAGACTCTTCCTAAAGTCTAGATTAAACTGCAGATTCTGCGCAGTTCCACTAAATATTTGTGGCACAGATATGCAGGCAGGAGTAAACAGTGGCATAGTTTCTCTGAATCTTATCTCAGCTCTCTGGCTCCTATTTGACAAGGTTGATAGGAGCAGACAGATGCCTTCACCTGGATGAGGTGATATTCTGCTACTTGGCTTGACAGTAAATTAGCAAATGAACATATGACAGTGCAACATTTCTGCTATGATACACAGAGAAAACATATACATACACACAACTGGTCAGGGTGTACTGCAGTGTTTCAAGGAGCAACGCCACTTGTCCTTCTAAACTTTAGATGAGTGGTTCTTAAACCTTATCCTCGAAAGCCAGAGCCCTGCTGGTTCTCTATTTTTCCTGCTGGTTAATTACATTCATCTGGGGTAATCAGGACTGACAAATGTCTTTATTCTTGGAGTAGTAACATTTTCAAATCTTAGTACGCAGAGGTGTGTTAACAGGTCAGTGTTTTTCACTCAGTAACTTTTTGATCGATAACAAAAAAACCCTATGAACCAAATTCAATGCCATCTAGGCCACATATGCATAGATAACATAGATAACATAGAGATAACAGAGATAACAGCTGATACACAGCTGTACATAATGCTCTGTATGAACTGTGAGAAGATTTGCAGCTAATCAGTAAAGATTCTTAGAAGATTTAAGATTGAGATATGGATCTGTTAATTAAAATTTTCACGCACATGTTTAACTTATTAGACACTGCTTAGCAAAAAACAAATATGATTTGTTGAGAATTAAGCACCACATGCATTATGATGCAGGAGTACAACATAGGAGTATTTATCATAATTTTCATTTCCTTGTCACTGCCTTTTGTGTAACTCACCACTCGACTCTGCTCTAACTGGCTGCAGTTTTTGGAACCATCAGACTTTGTGAGGCAAGCGATCAAAACTTTTTTCATCAGGCACTGAAGATACGTCAGGGTGAGTCAGTTATACAACAAATATATAATTCTAGGGTGAAGTAGTTATTTAAAAAACATAGTTCTCAACTGATATAAGCTGTGCATTTTCATTATCTCTCACTCTCAAAAAGTCAACACGACTGGAAATGAAATGCTGCTTGTTGGTAGAAGTGAAGGCAGAATTGAAGGTTTGCACTGTAGCTTTCAGTGCCATTCAACATGAAATTTAGACACTGGTCAGCAGAGTTTCAATGATTGAATTTCCTGCAGGAGCGACGCTACTCTTAACACTCAACTGAAAACAAAGGTGTATGAATGACTTTTGTCCACTAGATGGCATCGTGTGGGTGGAAATTTTGTCAACCACACCACTCTTAGTCCTGACTCGAAATTGCAGGACAGGAGGGCCTGTATCTAAGAATCTGAGGCTAAACGTAATAAGCAAAATGTTACAATCCCCTATAAAATGAACTAGCTGAGAAATGCTAAAATTCAGCTGGTTTCAGCTGCTTTCTGTTGCTACTTATATCCCTGCTGCCGCATAACTCAAACTGCAAGACTGAAGGTGATCAGGGATTTGCCATCAGGACCCATTTAATGTCAACTATGGAGGACAAATTTCTGCAGCATCATTGTCTTAAGCATCAAGTGCCTTTGAAAGTGCAGTAAATGCAGGCGCCGTCTTTCTTCATCTCACCTTGGCTACTGCTGGATTGCCAACTGCCCTTGCATTACCAATATGTTTATAACTTTAATTCCATGTTTTTTTCACTTTAAATGTTTTTATTCTAATACTTCACTTGTTGCTTAATGTTAAATGCTGAATTTCAGTCTTGTTTTCTTTAGAAATAATATTATAAATTAATTTTGGAATTCACATTGTCCTGCAACAGTTCCAAGCGTAATAGTAAATAACAGAGCACAGAGATTTAAATTTAATTTTGAGTCTTGTGATGTTCCATAAAAGACAGATTTCACTGTGTGAGTGTTGTCAACTGTCAGTTTAACAGAGATGGAAGATGGGTAAGAAGAACAATGGAGACACACGTTATTTGGCTGTAAGGCATTTAGACTGACCTGCTGCTCTCTGGTGGGGTAGTCCCCTGGTGTGGCCTTGAAGAAGGGCCACTGGTTGTAGGTGTAATCATACATCCACTCACAGAAGTGGTTCCCAAAATCAAAGCCCCTAAAGGAAAGATCAGGCAGCATGTATCAATACAATTCGACAAACCAATCTAGATATTATATTTCTGAGAATGCAGATTTGCTTTTTGCTTTTTTTAACCCTAACCCTAACCCTCAAGATATACAGTGTGTCACTACAAATTACAGATTGTGTGGTCTCAAATTAATTTACAGGTTTCCGTTGAACAATGTCAGTTCCACAAAATATATTGCCTTACAACAAATACAGATTTCATGCTCAAGATATATCTTGTTTGGTCAAATTAGTTATTTGTGGTGGTCAGTAAATAGTTTCTTTTTAATTCTCATGTCACCATCCATGATTGAGAAGTCATTGTTTACCTGTAGTTGTAACTGCTGTACTCAAAGTCAATGAGCATGAGTCTCTCTGGTGAGGTGTCCTCTCTGTCTTCCAGTACAAGTATGTTGCCTGCAATCCAAAAGCAAGTGGTGAGAGCTGCCTCTCATGTTGCCAAGTCACATTCTGTAATCAACTGGGCTACTGATACCTCAAATTAAATTAATGTCCTGATTAGTGATGCTCCAACTGTCTGATGACTGTTCTATTTTGGCAAAATACAAATATCCTATCCCGTGATTGCAACATAACTTTAACTCTCTCCTTGAAATGACACCACATTAAGATATTTATTCCTTGTAGTCTCACAAACTTATGTTTGTCCAAAATTAATTTTGGACATTAATTTTAAAAACTGTTGTGTGTGACCAGCCATTCTATCTTTACAGTTTCATCAGACCAGAACAACTCAGGTTCTCTGTTTTGTGCAGCATCATGCAATGAAGCCCTAAGGTCATCACACAAGGTCTAGAAAAAAATAAAATGACCTATCCTCTCTGTTTAGATATACACTGAGTGGCCACTTTGTTAGGTCCACCTGTACAATCTAATACAAACCAATCCAAATGTTCTGCCATAAAGTATATGATGCTATGATGATATGATATGATAAGATAAGATGATTTTATAATGCTCAGCTTTTCTTTTTGTCACAGTAACAGAGGTGTTGATTCAATTCTATGTTTGGCATTGAGGTCATAGTTAGTGGTGCTGTTGTACTGGATTTCATTTTATTGAGAGCTGTTTCAACTATTCTGTCCCCTCATGTATATAAGTGGGGAGGACAAAAAAATTAGAAACACCTCTCAATATAAGTGTGCTGCACAAGACCTTTGCAAACTACAACCTCAGTAATAAACATATAATTAAACTTACACATTCTTCACAATGTCAAAACTGAACATTATAAACTTTCTAAAGAGGCAGAATTTATGGCAGAGCTGTTGCACAGAACTGCATTATTTTGTACAGGAGGACCTAATAAAGTGGCCACTGAGTGTAATGTTACATAAAGTTCAACACAAATGCTTTCTTCACCTACATATAAGTTGATCTTCTATCAAGTAAAATCCCACTGAGATCAAAGATCTCTTTTACAAGGGTGACGTGAACAGACAGCAGCACACATCACATTTAGGTGCAACTCAACAGATTAAAAAATTACATATAAAAAGTGCAAAATAAACAATCAAGGATCTCGATAAAGGTTTTGAATAGGATCGTATGATCTTCCATACTATAGCTTGAAGTGTGGACAGTTTCCTCAGTTTTAAGTCCAGACATTCCCAACAGAATGAAACCTGTGTCTGTGACTGACACTTCGCCTACATCAGTGACTTGTTTTCACTGATAGAATGATTCATATGAATATTAGCTGTCCCTATAAATAACCCCACCTTCCCCCACCTCCTCTGACTTATGTAACACTGTTCTTCTAGGAAATGTGACCGTGAAGCCAGAGGGTGGAATCAATCAGCCCAAATTAGGGGCTGAAGAGTGCAGTGACAAGATGGGAGACATTCTTACCTTCCTGGACATCATTGTGACAGAAAACCACCGGCGATGGAGTCGCTGCCAGCAACGCACTACAGCACAGACAGAAGCCAGAGGACCAGCGAGGATGTGCAAAAATTAGAGAATGAGGGAGAAAATCAACATTGTATTTGCAGATGACTTACCTATTATTCAGTATGAAATATATAAAACATAGATAAAACATAGATATGAAGTATAAAACTACACTGAATCCATCAGAGAAAAGTATTTAGGATTATCAGGATTATCAACAGGTTCCACCGTTCTGCTCTACTGAGGCAGAAACAGGCCACATTGCATAACACTAATTCAATGTGAATTCTCATCCCAATTGTGGTTGAACTCCCACGTGTGAAGAAATAAATGAGAAGTACAACAACTATTAACTCATAACTTTCCATATCTTAGCCTGATTATCAGTGCAGTGAGTATAAAGGTTCAGAGCAGCTGTGCCCCCACTGAGGTTGTGCAACGTGCTATTCATGTTTATCGATGAGTCACCTCCTGTACAGCTCATTCAAAACGTGGCAAAAGCAATTTACAATTCATTTTCAGTGATAACTGGTGTAACAATTATCCAAGTTGAATTTATGAGACCAGGCCAGCTTCCAGGTCATGGGCCACAGGCAAGGGCTCACATGATTCAAACATAGCAGACAGGCTGAAAGTTAACGAAGATAATTAACACATTATACTGCTGTGTTTTAATCCGGGAACCATGACAGTCTTTCTAGCTGAATATGACTATAATTTATTCTGCATTTATATGTTGTGGGAGTAATTGTTGGAAAAAGGCAATGGCATGGGTATGATCCTGCATTTAAACTAATTTGAAGCCCTTTAACTATTAAAATTAGTCCTCATAATATTTAAATTTCAACTTCTAATTTAAATTTCTCTCTTTAAGCTTGATAGCATTTTACCTAAATCTAGGCAACAAAAAAAAGAGCTCTCACTCTAACTGGCTGAGTGACTTAGAGCATGTTGAGAGTGTAGCAGGCTATCTCGTAGACCTTGAGTAAATCTGTGCTGCTGACAGACACACAATCGGCTCAGATTACTCTGAGTACCTCAAATGACCACAGTAGATAGCCAGGAAATAAGCAAGTAGTGGTTGTAATCATCTTGCATGACCCACTGTGAGACTGATCGACATCATCAACATAACTGTTTTGTCAACAGAGATTAACAAAGACATTGAGCAGTAAACTGTTGGTTGACAAGGTCAGTGTGCTGGGAAGTCGCATGGCTGAAGCTCTGGAGCTACTGGGACAAAGGTCAGCTATTATTGTGGGAGCAAAAAATACAGGCAATTTATTCTCTACGCATGTAAACTGTAAGCATAACAGAACGTCAACCACACCACATGCAGTAACAGCCACATAGATGCAACATAAATCCTTTTCACATGGATCTACATTACTTCCTTTGCATGCCACTATTAGCATAACCTTGCTCCAAGCTCTTTCTATTTGTGTTGATGATGCAGTGTTCTTGTCTCATTATTTGTACTTTTGGTCGTCACTAAAGTCATTGATTATTTCATTCCAAAATGTATCATTAACCTCAACTTCTATTTGAATTCTGCACAGGTAAGCCCAGTGTTTGATGAACGTGTGAATATGATAATATGCCACAGTCTGGGCAATCAAATTGATTGCGCCACTGCTCCGCTATCAAAGTAAATTGTGTGGTTTAGGAATATGAGGTGAACTCTGGAGCAGCAGGGCTGAGCTTCCACGTTGTCGATCACCTTTTGCTCACTGCCACACGGGGGAGGTAGTGGTGGGAGGGGAGAAGGGTAGGAAGGGGCAGTCATCTTGTTGTGTTTTTTTGTTTTGTGCACTAAGGCCTAGCTATTCCTTTTCCTGAACAACACAGTATCTGGATGACCGAATTCTGTCCACAAACTCACCGGAGGCTCTCCAGTTCGGCAGGCAGGTCCAACTTCATAAGGTTGTTGTACTTTTTCACATGTGTTTCCCGTATAAATTTAAGCTTCATCACTTGATCCATGTATCTGAGGGAAAACAATAAATGTCATGCAAGAGTAATAACTGTTACTTGTAGAGGTAAGGATCTAATTCTTCTATTGAGTCTGCAGTACTGTAACACAGGGTGTAAGAAAGACAAGAATACGTAGAGAGAGAGAGAAATACCAAGATGTCCTCACTTGTCAATGGTCCCAAACAGCCACTTGGGCTCTTTGTTGAAGGGCATCACCATTTTGTGAAAACGAGACAGCTTGACGGCTATCTCAGCTGAGATGGATGCATCCGAAAGTTGATCTGTGCGCATTCGTGTATTCTGGAAAAAACGGTTGAGAGCTTCACAAATATGGATATATTTGAATATTAAAACTGTTACAGCATATTACAGAATGGTGTTTTTAAAGCATCTTTTTAATGAAAGCATTTAACTGAAGAGAGAAAGTTTTCTTTAGGACATAAATGTTGGTGTCTTGTTTGACACAGACAGCTTTGTATTAATGTAATGTAGATGATAGGTATTTTATCCAATGAAAATCAAGGGCACACCAGCAGGCTACTTGTTTTTATGACAGTTGTGTGATGCAAGCGAGACGGAACACATGCATGTATGTGTGTGTGTGTGTGTGTGTGTGTGTGTGTGTGTGTGTGTGTGTGTGTGTGAAAAGGCACGTTTCTTACCGGAAGGTACTGTTCTAAGCGTCCCTCAGGAAAGATGCCATATAGCTTTGGCCCTAAAGTTCGCTCTGCCAGGATTGCAAACATCACACTCTCCAACACCAGAGAGTCCACTCCCTGTGTCACAGAAACAGACAAAAGCACACACACATAGCCTGTTGATGTTCTCAGTTTCTCAGACACAGTAACTGAGGAGAGCTGCTACTTGATGCTGCTAGTTTACTTAATATATGCCAGCATCTCATTATTACTTTCTCCCGTTACTGATGCATTTGCACATGGGCATGCATGGACAAACAGGCCTTATGTAATGGCCTTATCTATGAGACAGACAGACCTGTAGGATGGCCCCATAGACTCGGAGTAGCACCATGCGAGGTTCCTCCCCCATGGAGTGGACATGGTCAGGCAAACTGCACATGAACAGCAGATTACTCAGCCCACCACTGAAAAAAAAAACAAAAAAAAACACTGGCGTTACCATATCTGAGCAAAGGCAACATCCAGCCATAAAGATATGCCATTATTATTCAGATTATCAGGATGTCAATGTGTTCAGGTTGTCTTGTCTATGACAGTGGTTCTCAACCCAGTCCTCAAGGCCCCCCTGTCCTGCAGGTTTTTGTTTCAGCTCTACTCTTTCACACCTGATCCATTCAAGGGCTTCATGCTGACTGGTTGAAACAGATCTACCTGAACAGGGCATGCATGAAGGTGCACGGGCCTTAATTGGGTCAGGTGTGCAAAAGTAGAGCTGAAACAAAAACCTGTAGGACGGGGGCCTTGAGGACTGGGTTGAGAACCACTGGTCTATGACATTGTGTCAGAATGGTTTGGAGAAACCATGAGCCAAACATGAATACACACACACAGATATTCTGCCAGGGTGTTACCCTACACCATGCTCAACTTGTCTGGTTAGTTGTTTCATTTCTTTATACAAACTTGCTCAGTCATTATGAAAATAATCCTTCAGTTGTATTCACTTTTTGCCACTTGAACCCAGGCTGCTGTGGTAAGGACTTAGCCTTGATTGGTGGCACAAACTATACCACATGAGCAACCTGGTGACCCCCTGAAATGCCATTCCCAATTTTAATCTTTATTGTATATTCAAATAACCATACAGGCTAAGAGGAGTTCTCGGTGTTTGAAATGTTGCAGCAGGTATCTGTGTGTTTTGCATGTGTGAGTGTGTGTGTGCATGTGTGAGTGCGTATGTTGTTATGTCTTAACATAAAAGACTCAAAGCCAAAAGAAATGCTCTTGCTCCATCTCCAGCCACATTTGTTCACAACATCAGACAAGAAAATGTGGACAAATTCCCTTATCTTGGCAGCCTCCATTCCTCCAAAATAGACACTGGCAGAAAAATTTACAGCTGTCTTCACTGTGCCAGCAGATTTCTCTCCACACTTGTGAAAATGAGTCTCAAAAAATGTATGTGTATGTGACACTTACTGAGGGACTAGGAGATGGACTAAGACGTGTATGGGGCTGAGGGTTATGGCGGTGGTGAAGTTGTGGAAAAAGCCTGGGACATGATTTGGTGGGCAGGTGGGGATGACAGCAAAGTACAGATAAAGGTTGTGTGACAATGAGTAGTCGCCTTTCCACCCTTTCAGATTGCACTAACACAAACACCAGATAAAGAATATAAATGTGTAGGGAGTTTGCCCCAAGGTCTTTAAATTTCAGGGAGGAAAAAATATGAATTGTATAATTTTAAAACTATAGCCTAACTATCATGTTTAAAAGGCCTATTTATCCCTTAGATAAATAGGCCTATTAGAGGAGGGGCTGATATTAGCTCATTATTGAGTATCAAGGACAAAAGCTAAGTAGGCAAAAGATTATTACAAGACTATTAGGGCCTTTGAGTTTCAGGGTGGGAAAACTATTACTTGCACAATTTTAAAACTACAGCCAACTACAGAAACCACATAAAAACTTTAAGATGTGCAGCCACTCTGGATCATCAAGGAACTGTGAGGGACTACCCCGGTTAGTATTACCACAGTGGATAAACAGGCCTATTAAAAGAAGAGTCGCTATTAACTCATTATTGAGTATCAAGGGCAAAAGCTAAGGTAGGCAACAGATTCTTGTCAAACTATTAAAGTGTAAACAACAAAGCACGATAACTCGTAACTCTGGTGATTTAAACCATAGGTAGCACAGTGACATCGATTATCACTAAGAGTAACGTTAAATACCTGACGATGCTAATCTGAAAATCAGCCTCTGGGATGGTCTTCCACGACCCGGACAGAAAGTCTCGGCACCAGGCGAAAGCCCTGGCCTTGGTGTCCCGGTCGACCACCTCGGTCCGCCCGTCCCGGTACGACTCTGCCTCGGAGTCGTCCCCGCTGTTGCTGCCCGCATGGGGGCTCGGGGCCCGTAAGTTGCTCGCATTGACGGCAACAAGAGGGTCCGCTATCCTTTTCTTTTCCAGCGGAGGACCGGTGTCTTCTGTCCTGAGAGTGGGGATGTTGCTGAGCCCCCCCGGCGGGTCTTTTTTGCCCGGACCCCCCACGCCGTGACTCACATTTTGACCGCTCTGCATGCTGAGTTTCCTGGCGAACAGTGAAGGATGGCCGGACCGAAACCTCGCCTGTAAACGACCGGAACTTGCTGTCAAATGCGGGTCGCTGGTAAAGCTAGCTAACCGGAATAGCCTGACATAGCTGGAAGGTCTGAATCGCATTGAAGGCGTATAGTAATACCGGCACTTATAATAACGCAATCACTGGACAGGTCCTCCTCTTCCTCGCTTGCATGCTCAGCGGCTGTTGTGTCATCCGATTTGGACTTGGCAAAACTGGCATGTCTGCGATCCAATCATTGTTCAGTTCCGTGTTCATGCGGTGCAGCCATTGGTCTATTTTTGTACCAGGTCACGCCCACTGATTCAGACCTAATCATACAGTGAAGGTTGCTGGGAAATACAATGGCTCAGCGATTGATCGGTGCTGTGCTTTGTCAGACAGTAACATATGTTTATATTTAAATATAGACTTGTGTTTTCAGCATCAGCCTGTCAGAATATAATAAGTATAATGAGGCGTGTTTTGTTTATGGTGATTTCACAGAGATAGTTAGTAGGCTATTGTCAAAGCCCAGTAAGTGGAACAACATGTACCAATTTTCCTCTAATTACATTATGATGCATTATCAAATGTTTCTCATCTGTTACTGTAAGCAGGGCAGTGGCATGAGCAATAGACTGTGAGTAGGATGAGTCGGGAAGGACTTTTTAAATTGAGTAGGATTCAAAATGAAGAGTTTTTAATTTGAAGATATGATGTTAATTTTTTTTTCTCCATTGTTTCATTCGAGTTAATAAGGACAGAAGGGAAGAAGGGAGTCATGGTGAAATTTATTTATGAACTATGGATTAAAAATGTTCAGGTTTGCCATGTTCGAGCTTCCATAAACAGACTGTCAAAGTTTTAATCTTGTAATGTTGTTTTTTTTTTTTATCTGTTTAATTGAAATTGGACTCATCAGGTTAATTGCATATGACACTTAAATTTGTGTAATCAAAATAAAGTTTTTGTCTTAAGGAAAGGTGTCTCTTGTTCTTCTAATGCGTCCTGTCAACTGTGTTACATGTGGGTTTTGTGTCATAAATCTTTTAAATGTTGACTAAGCTGTAATGAAAAAGATGGGGGATATCTAGAGAGAGAGGCCTTACATGAGGGTGGTGAATTCAGTGTAATATGGATTTATGTTGAAGAAATATTCATCTTAAATGATAACATCCCACAGAATGTCCAACATGAAGCTCAAAATTCATATTTCAATTTTTTTTTTAAATTTCAAATCAATTACATAGACAACCTCAAAACCCCTGGTGAATAGACCCTAAAAATGTGTAGTATCTCATTCATGTTTTATATGATACATTTGTCTGTAACACAGGTGACACAATAATGAATCACATGTTTACTTTCATTAAAATATTTAAAAAGTCATTAGAGCTTAAGCTGGGCAATTATGAATTGAGCACATATAGGTATAAGGTATATTATAAAAATAACCTTTATTGATTAAAAAAGGAATCTGATTTCATCACTTTTTGCTTGATATGACCCCAATTATTGTTAAGCAGAATTTGTTTTTAATTCCT
Organism: Myripristis jacobus; assembly: GCA_900302555.1. Taxonomy (NCBI): domain Eukaryota; kingdom Metazoa; phylum Chordata; class Actinopteri; order Holocentriformes; family Holocentridae; genus Myripristis; species Myripristis jacobus. The sequence goes on along the minus strand of OMLB01039052.1, from coordinate 15,720 downwards.
CTTGGCTGTGTGTGGTGGATTATGGGATGTTGAGTGTTGAGTTAGGCTGTTCCCCACCTTGCCAGTGTACAGTCTTGACTGTACATACAGCCTACCACACAAAACATCATGATAAAAGCAGGCCCGGCTTATCCCACAAAAAAATCTCAGTGGAAGTACAATGAATAAGCTACTGTACATTGATCACAAATTCCCAGTAATCTGCATGCCTGCCTTATCAACCTGGCACCTGATAACTTACATTCCCTAAAGCCATAGTTTCATGTGTGGATGAATTTGCAATAGCCTATCTCATTAATATCACAAAGTGTGCCCATCCATGTGCTATG
>OMLB01039050.1:8918-19400 GCA_900302555.1 Myripristis jacobus | reverse complement strand
TACATGATCTATGACTTTCCAATTATATGGGAACATGTATTGGAAATATATGTACAGATATATGCCATGCATGGTCCATGCATATGTCATGGTTGTTTATTGGAAAATATGCAATGTTAAAAAAACATCCCAATATATTTTTATATATGTTGTGATATATATACATATATGGTATATGCATATATTGCAGTATATTTGAACATATAAAGACAAATTATTACATGTAAAAATATAGTGCCGTTTTTGGTCTTGATTGCAATGTATTTTTTACATGTATCAATATATAGACATGTATGGTCTATGCATATATTTCAATATATTGGAAAATATAAAGACTAGTTCCCATATATGGAAATGTATTATCTAATAGATCACATGATATTTTCATGTGATTTATTTTGCAATATATTTTTGTTTCGTAAGGGAAGTTAGCCAGCACTTTGCACTGTTACAGTAGCTAGGGTTGTGCATTGTAACATTAGCTAGTGCTTTGCAGTGTAACAGTATTTTACATCACCAAAATACTCTGCTGCACTAATTTCAGCAGCGTTGGATATAATTTACCTATCTGTGCACTGACGTTAATAGGTTCCACTTATTTGTGATGGCACAAACAATATGACTCTCTGGAAGTAAGGACAAGCCTCTCCTCTTCAGTGGAGGAATATGAAAACAGCGCCGCAGTGGCAGATTTGTCATTTGTAATTTGTAAAATTAAACATTAATCTATCCTCAGAGGAAAACTGGGTCCCTGAGATGCTGAAGTTACCGTTTGTTGTTTACATTTGCTGTGAGCACAGTTTTGTTCAGCAACATGTTTCCTATTCAAAGCAGCTCCTCTAGGCTTCTGTTTGAGTTACAGTGCTTCAAAATAATTTTGCCGTGCTGGGAATTTACATGTCCACAAATTTGGTACCAACATTCATGGCAGCTAGAGGATGGACCCAATATGAACGGTGACCCTCCCACTAGCACCACCAGCAGGCCCAGCAGGGCATCTGCTTTTGAAATCACACGCTACTTTTCTGTTCATTTATGATAAAAATGAGATTGAAATGAGAGTAACTCAAAGAGGAACATCTGTAGGAGCAGGCTCGGCCAATGTAAACAGTTTCCTCTGTGAAAACAACGATGGCACCAAGGGACCATAAGGGACACTCATTGAGTTCGCTGATGAGGTGAGTCCAGAAAGAAGCTTTGATCCCTTGCTGAGTTCCCTTTTGTAAATCTACACCAACCGCTAAAGGGAGCAGTGTTGAGTGGCTGCTTACTGCTTTTATAAAATGTCAGTAGTGGCAAAAAAGAAGTTTCAATAATGAATTCCCTTGTAATACTTAAATGTTTTTCTTGTGCCAAGCAATTTAGCTCTTGAACAAAACCTGGAGAAAGTTGTAGCTAAGTGACACTTGTATGTAGTGTGAATGTGTACGGTGTATGCTGTATGCCATTAATATGCAAATGACCTGTTATGCTGTCAAGCTGTGTGTTTATAAGAGGTATAAGAAAAAAGAAATCATTTTATTAGAACAACTTTAAATGCAGTCAGTGCTGAGGAAGCAGCAGTGGTTTAAACACACACAGTGTTATACATGCGGCTGTTCTCTCTCCAGATTCACTGCAGAAGGTCTTAATATACTGAGAGTGACCAAGGAAGTCAGATCTGGGAGCTTAAGAGTTTCTAAGGATGTTTCCAACCGAGTGTGTGTGTGTGTGTGTGTGTGTGTGTGTGTGTGGTATCAGGTTTCTGGGCTGTCTCTCCCACAATGAGCCTGGCTGCCACAGGAATATCAGCTGGCCCAGTCATCAGCCTTTGTTATCAGTGTGTCCACAGCTAATGTGAGCACTTTAAAAGTCACTTCATTTCCTCCTGACAACAAAGTGAGCTTACAGGCAGGGCAGAGAATTTCCCTGAATTACCGAATGAAGTAATGTGCCGCCTTCTTCCTTGTTTGGGAGTCGGGGTTTTATTCACAGCACTTCCTCAACCAGGAGTTTTGATCAGGGCCTGGACACTGCAGGTTTGAATACATACAGTAACACACACAGGCGTGTCCACTTGTAGGGTCGTGACCCATTTTGCCGAAACCTCCCAGATTAAGAGCGATAATCTAAAAATAATTCAGTACATATGGGTTGTGTGGTCTCAACAAATGTACGTGTGATGCGGTGATAGTAATGTTGTATGAAAGCTGATCTGCTCCTCTTGTGGTACCTCAGTAGTTTGGGTAACGTTACCTGTCAGAGCCATGGCGATACTGTCATTTGAGCATTCAAATTTATCACTAATGCATGTGGGCTCCTGTGGCTCCTCTCTGGTTACGGCAGCGCACCTGTAAGCTGGTGGTGATCGCCTGCCTTGCAAAGAAAATGATGAAAGCCCATCAGCGTCGAGCTGTTGTGAGCACGGCAGTGACAGCACATGCAGCGATGCTGTGTGGGGCTCAGCCAGGTGGAAACAACACCCGCGCACACTCTGCCACTGCTTTCATCAGGAATGTACTCTCGAATTTTTCGTAACTCTTTTTTTTTTTTTTCAAATTTTCAGCTAATGTTCTGCCAAGTTCTTATTTTTTCTTTCTCTTGTTTTTTTTGTAATGTAATGTAATCTAATGTAATTTTTCCCTACTTTCCTCAGAAGACAAAGACAATCACAAGATCTGCAAAAATCTAGAAGAAATTACAAAATTATTAGAAAACTAGCCAAACAATTTTTTTTTAGAAAATTATCCAAAACCCCCCTCCAAAAAAAAGAAAAAAATTCTATCACCATCATCATACCATATGTATAACTATTATAATTATTAATTTTAAATTATATTACAAGAAAAATGACCGTAAATTACCAAACAAATTGTTTTCTTTTTAAATCACCAACATTTTCACTTCAGAGTGAATTTTATTCAGTAGGTGAGATAAAACCTTTCAGGTTGTTCATGGTTTGGACCTACATTGACCTGTTTAGGATAAGTGCACTCCCCTCGGCTGGGGCTGTCAGGAAGCATTCAGGGAAATGTAGGAGAGGTTGAGGGAAAGGCAGAAAAACAGCATCGCGTAATAACTCGGTGAATGGTGATGTCTAATTAGTGCACAAGTGTCTGACGGGGATTTTCTTCCTTCCAAAAGCGGCTCCTGCACACAAACAGAGGTGTAGCAGCAGAAACAACAGGACTTTGTGTGAGTGTGTGTGTGTGTGTGTGTGTGTGTGATAAAGGGCCCTGCCTCCTCTCAGCCAATGGAAGCTTCCCCCTCCTGAGAGAGCCATGTCGTCACCACCACAGGGATGGGAGCTCTCCTGGGGACCGGGATAGGCAAATGTTCCCTCCTGCAGCAGGAAATGGGCGAAACCTTGCTTGAAATTATGACTCCAGCATTTTGTACTGTGAAGGAAGCCACTCCTGATAGCAGAGGCTATAGGTTTCCTGTTGTGGGCCAACAGTTTTGGCTTCACCGAGCGCTGGCAGGAAGGCTGAAGAATGCTGGGTCAAGAAGCACAGCTCTAGTGCGCGGTGGAGCCTCACAGCTTCATGTTGTGTGCTGCAGAGACAAAGCCCTGCAGCAGTGAAGCCAGAGACTCTGATGCACGGTCACAGCAAGAAGCAACATTACACAGTAACTCCTGCTGCTCAGATAGGGACCCAAACAATTCATTTTCTTAACAGATAAATAACAGATAAATAGAAAATAAAACAGATCACCTCCTTGGCAAATGACCAGTTTGAGGTTGTGATGTTCTTAATGCACAGTGGTCAGTGAACCAGAGCTTAACTGACACAAAATTATTCTTTTGAGGAAAAGAGATTTCATTTTTGCTTGCGAAATGAACAATCTATGTTGGATTAAACCACAATGTACACACAAATCTGATATCAATCCAGCATCACTGATCTGACTTTTAAATATATCGTTCTAACAATTATCAATATTGTGTTTTTTCCCCCCAAATTTTATTTATTTATTTATTTGGCAACTTTCTTGTTAATTTTCTAATGAATATTTTCCTATGTTGTTGATAATTTGCCCAGATTTCAGAGGGTTAAATTGTTTCGATGTCATACTTGAACACTGATAAATCCTGCTGAGATTAAACCAGAGAGACAAAAAATAAAATAAAATGATCCTTCATCCATTTTCTGCATTTTAACAATTTCTAGTGAAAAAATCAGAGTGACAAAAACTTGCCCTTGTTTGCTGAGGACCCCTGGAAGCCCCTCAAAGGCCCCTGGATGTCCTCGATCCGCATCTTGAAAACTACTGAGCTTGATCATCTGCACAGGGGCTGCCTGCAGGAGAGCTTTCTCGTTTCCTGAAAACACCTGGAGTACCTGCACCATGTTAGACGGGGATTGAGCCCTGATCCAACTTCAAATGCAGCATGCAGGACGTCCCGGTGTCCAAAAAAATTCATTAAAGGAGGATTTGAGCGCTGTGAGACTGTGGAGGGCCGAGGCTTACCGTGGCTTTGCTGCACGGCTCTGGGATGCACTGGGAAGGGCCGGCCTGCGGGAACGTGGAGGACGCTGCTGCATGTGCTGGGATGTGATGACCAGACGGAGCTCTGCAACTGCAGTCACACCTGCACACCGAGCCGGGGCTTGACCAGGGGGCCGTGATGACAGGTGGAGCAGGTGGAGCACAGACCCGCGTCTTCAAAGAGATCTCACCCAACCTATACACACTTATTATTACCTTATTTTATTGCTTTTATGGTGCACTAAATACGGAGCGGTGGATGTGTCAAACATCAGCCTGTTTTTATGTGATGCATAAAAATAACAATAAAGAATCTATCTAGTGATGACCTGACGGCTCAACACACTGCATGCTCCCTTACTGAGTGTGACTGATAGATATGTCAGTAATATGGTTATGTACGATATTATCAGTTATATTTTATTTAAACAAAGTTAAGAATACCTTGGCTGTATAAATAACAGAAAGAGGATTAATGACCAATCGTTAACTGATGGAGAAGAGGTGGGCGTCAATAAGTTCACACTTCTTCCCACTCCTTTTCAAATATGGATGTGTTTTGATATTTTCTCGTGCACTGAGCTGTTCATTGTTGGAAATCATTTCATTTTCTTCTTTTCGGTTTGTTTGTATGTTCTCTTTCCTTTTAGATGTTCGAAATAAATCAAAATGAATGAAGGAATGAATGAATGCTCCCCTTCATGATCGCTCACAAACAGCTGGCTTGCACCAACAAGGATTACTGCAATCTGAGATTAGTTCTCATAAATTTAGCAAAACTAGGTTTAAATGAGTAAATCCAGATTTAGATGAAGCTCTGTGGCACAATTAAAATCTAATACTGGCTTAGCAAATCCAAGTTTAGTGGTATTAAGCGAAATGTAATATTTAGGCCTGAGGAAATCTGAAGCTGAACATCACTGACCCGACCTTTACATATATTATTTGAATAATTAGAATTTCTATTCTTTTTTAAGGATTTTTTGGTGCTAATTTTCTCATAATGTTCCTTTTTGACAGAAATCGAGTGAATTTGTTGAGCCTGACATCATTCAGGTTCAGGCTCAACAGGGTTAAAAATTAAACCTCCTGAGATGTAAGTTTAATATTAACACCACAACATCACAGTATGAATTGGAGTCTGAGATTTTGGCGCAGCAGGATTAAATTTAATCTAGGTTTGGTGTAAAAACTTTCCAGAGAGGTTTAAATTTAATCCATCCTTCATTTTAAACCAGTTTTAATGTTTGGTGCAGCAGAATTTGATGCTGAGCCACTGGATGAAACTGCTTAAAAATGAATCCTTGTTTGTACATCCCAGCCATGATCACAGGGCTGCGTTCACCGTCTGTGTCCAGGCTGACTGGGGTCCCAGGAACATGCAGCCTACAGGACATAATGATTCATAATCACTGTGTACTGACTGGTTCAAAGTCTCTTTAACATTGGCAACCTGCTGCTCATTATTATAATTACCCATGCAGTTTTAAGACCAACATATATAATTTGACTGGCTACAGGACACGGTGCAGAGGTCTGGCCCAAGCTGTTGCACATTTCCAAAACATGAAAAAATTCTTGTCAGCAAAATCAGCTAGGAAACACATGTTGACACTTTACAATAAATGATGCAACACTGGCACTTCATTTCTTATTAATTATTCCTTGTCCACTGAAGTCACAAAGATAGCACATATGCACTTATTATTATAAAGGTGCTAAAAATGACTATTAAAAGGACCGTACCAGTGATTTTGAATGTTTGGCCCATTTACAATTGACCCACATTTTACATTTCAACCATTTTACAAATCATGCAGAGGTACTAATGATTTCACATCTAGTGAAAATTCCTTGATTTTAAAAATTTGAATTTTTGGTTGACACAACCACCTTATAATGCTCTGCTTTTGCAGCCAACAACATCATTTCCGCCCATAAAACATGGAACTGATAATTGGCTGTGGAAAGCAAACAAATTTCCAGCAAAGGAAAATAATCTTGGGGAAAAGATTAGCAGAAACATGACATGCAAAATCACTGGGATGGTGACAGAATAAGTGATATACCTGTTGCAGTCCCTAATTCAGCCCGTTTCTCTCGAGGTCTGCCCACATCCATTCATCACAGCCTGTACGTGACAGAATGACACACAGCTCTGAGTCATGTGTCAGTCAATCTGGCTTCGTGAAATACAAGACATGAGCCCCACAGCAGCATATCAGAAACAACATTTTTAATAGTTGAAATAAATACTCCATTACATGCACGATCAAAACACATTAAAATACTATGGTGAGTCTGGTAAATAGTGTAAAACCTATGGCACACACTCACAGCAGCTTTTACCCATTTTAAGAATTCACACATGTTGAAAAACAAGCATTGCGACAACACTCTTTCCAATCTCACAAAGCACATGTACTTCAACAGATCACCCGGCCATAGGTTCACACAGCGAGGCTACATCCATCATCGAGGCTGTTGTTTTCACCGTAGCTGAAAACTGAGGTAAACTTTTCAGGTTGGAAGGCTGCTGTCTATTGGCAAGGATAGGGCTGTCAACAGGCGGTCAGTTTCTAGGAGGGTTTTGGTCACATCCAGCGCGACACCAAACCCTGTAGCTTCAAGACACTTCATCCATATGAACAGACCTACAGACAGCCTTCTTTTCGATGGTACTCTTTTCTCAAAACCTGACGAGCAGGGCTAACCCAAGTGAGTCTCTTTGGTATACCAAAGCAAGGAGAGAGGGGACTGATGATCATTCACGTCAGACAGGCTGGTGTTACCTCTTCCTAAACTAATTCACAGAATGGGAGTTGACTGGCGGCAGAGTCCTTGGGGAGGACCGTTCTCTGAGCGCCTGAGTGAGCAGAGTGCAGCCGTCCGATACAGCACAAGCCGAGTTACGGAGACGCTCGCGGTACTCCGCCATCTTGGAGCTGCTCTCAGGATGCTGGGCAACGTCCCTGAGGCCCTGAGTGAGGAGCACACAAGCCGAAACCACGCTCATGGCCCCCCCTAAAACTGCAGTCTGTACCCCCTTCCCCTCAGCGGAGATACTCGCAGCTCTTCCCAGGAACTGAGGCTCCGTGGCGAACCCGACCAGGGCATTGACGGCCTGGACCAGGGCGGCGCTGAAGAGGACACAGCGGTTCCTGGTCAGCTCGCTGGGCTGGGTCTTCACCTCTTTGACACAGGCCAGGAACGCAGTGCCACTCGTGCTAATGCTCTTGACGCTCAGTTTGAACTGCTCTTTCGCAAAGCGGTCCCTGGACCTCTCGCTGGCCAGCGACGAGGCGTCTGTAAGAGTCTTGAGGTTGGTGGAGATGTTTTGGGACAGCTCTAGGAGCAGCTGGGGGGTGAGGTCCGGCAGGGGCGTGACTCGGAGGATACTGCAACTCTGCTCCACCTCGTGCCGGCAGCGGGTCACCTTGTAGCGGTCCACCAACCCCGGGAGGCAGGGCTGAGCATTGGGAGTCTCTATGGCCGCCAAGTAGGCGGCGTGCGCTGAACACTCAGTCAAGGACACCACCAGGTCCCCCATCTCCAACAGGCGGTCGCCCGCCTCTGTGAAGCGGCCCATGTTGAGCTGGCTCTGGATGTCGTGGGTGAGGATGGAGAGCTCTTTAGTCCTGGCAATGACCGTGTCCCGACACTGATCGAAAGTGTCGGCCACCGCCACCCCCTCAGAGGTCATGACTGGCCTGGTCTCGCTGGACAACAGGAGGAGGTCGGCCACCAGCTGCATCTTGCTCTTACATGTGTCACAGATTGAGGAGAGCCTCTTCCTCTGCTGCAAGCTGCCACTTGGTATGCTGGTTGATCCCTCACTAGCTGACTTGCCAGAGCCACCACTAGCCATAATAAGGGGGGAGGGTCAAACTGCTCTTCTAGAGGGGTCCGGTTATATACAGTTTTCTGCTGCTGCACACTGCATTGTACTGTTTAAGACATTTCCAAGATATGAAAATACAACACTGTGTTTCTTGTTTTTTTCTGCTTTTTTTTTAAACAAAATTTTTAAATATCAACTGGCCAAACAGTCTTCTTTGATTTCCTTCAGAGTATAGGTAATCCACTGTACATTATAAGTTTAAACACAGGACATGTATTTTCAATGTAAACTGCAAGTAAGAGCAAAATCAAATTACTGCATTTAATTATGACTGACTTTTGATATCCTCAATTGATGTGTTGCTAAATTCTGACACTTAGATGTTTACCAACATGATCAATGACCTACACTATGATCTGGCATATTCCCAAAACTTACTTGCTCGTTAATTACTTGTCATTTCACAATGAAAACACAATCAATTAAAATCCCTTCAATTTCTAAGTAATCAGTGTAATAGGCTGTTTGCTTTATGCTTACAAATTAATTTAAATGCCCTGAAAAACATAAACCAAAACTCTATCTACCATAGTCCAAGGTGTTTTGTGAAACAGAACAATTCACAGGTTGTTGAATTATTGATCACATAAAATCACACACAAACTGCAGTGCCACCAAGGTGCCTTCTAGAAGGCAAAGTGCAGACTGAGAATTCAAACAAACAATCAATCACAAAAGGAAACAATATCAAAAAGCTCCTTATCTTTTGAAGTAACACATTCCCAGTTGGAATCGCCTTTCAATAGCTATACTGCCTCGATATTATTTTAGTAGATGCCTTCTTTAAGGGTCTTTTTTTTTAATATACTCGAGACTATATCAGCTCAACATTTAGTAGATGCCTTTTTAGGGTCTTTAGACTATAATCAAGACGATAGGATTTTGTGTCTACTTGCATGGGGGCAAGTAGGCTGTAACAGCACCGAGGACTTGTCCGAGTTGTTCCCACTGAGTTTGACCGGCCTGACTGCACTGAGAGACGGACTCATGCTGGTTGGAAACGGGGCACCACCCGGGCAGCTCTTCTGGACCACTGGAGGAGTTGTGTTTCTCGCCAGCACCATCATTTCATAAGTCCTCCCAAGTAGAATCCACCAAAAAGGCCACCGTCCAACGACACTAACCCTCCATCCACTTTCAACCTCTTCTTTTTCAAACGCAGCCCCGTGTTAAAAGCTAGTAGTTGGTCGGGTCGCTTCGACTCCATATGCATCGTCAGTCCGTCCGTCCTCCACCTCCTCCTCCGCGGCTTAACTCGGGACCGGAGTGTGTGTAGCCCCGCATATTCTCTGTGGGCTCCCGGGAGTGATATCCATACCAGCTGGACGTCCCGAACTCACAACTCGCCCTCTCCGGCACTTTTTACGCCCGTGAAGCCGCTGAGTTCACTTGAAGATGTGGCCGTTATTCCCAAAGGTTGAAAGTCGTGCTGCGCGCTCCCGCTACAGTATGAGGAAGCGGGGAGGGTGTGGTCGCGGCTGAACGGCTTGACTCTAGCGAAGTTGTAGCAACGGACAAACACAAGGAGAAGCTTCCGGCTAAAATGAACCTCCTGTGTTTCATGTGAACAGGCTAAAGTCCGACTTTGACGACTCCGCTAACAAATAGTCCGGCTTCTCCGTCGCTAGACCCCCCCGAGGAGTTTCAGAACTGTCTCAGGGCTGACTGATCCTCTGCCATGAGACATCTTTGCTGCGTCAAGCTCACCGGAACACGGCCGGAAGTCCAGCGGTGTCACCTTCAAAATACAAGCTTGAACACTCACCGTTCAAAATAAAGAACTAATCAAGTAGTGGATTGCAGTAATCAAATTTAAACTTTATTTAACCCCTTGAGATTGAAATCTGTTGACTGGAACACAAGGGATAAGGAATGGGAACATAGCAAATTATGTAAACGTCTAGGTGTCACATTTGTCACATAAATTCAGAGTGTTAAGTTTAAAACAGTGTTAAAATGATCACTGGTGCATATGTTTGTGTCATGGTGATGGTTGTGGTGTGAATGAATCCTTTGAACCCTGAGCAAGTTCACTGATTGATTGATTGATGTCTTTCAAAAACATTTGTTAAGGCTAAATTAAAAAAAAAAAAAAAAGATCAAAATGTCCG
>OMLB01039039.1:33671-48829 GCA_900302555.1 Myripristis jacobus | reverse complement strand
ATTACATCTGCATCTCATCTCATTGTGTGTGTGTGTGTGTGTGTGTGTGTGTGTGTGTGTGTGTGTGTGTGTGTGTGTGTGTGTGTGTGTGTGTGAGTGTGAGAGAGAGAGAGAGTGAGAAAGAGCTGCAGCTATGTATGGACAGCTCAGACAAAAACACCCAACACATCTTTATGAAACTTTTATGTCATCTTATTTTATCTATCCATCTATCTGTCTATCTATCTACAAAGAGATATTTCCGCTTGCCGCATTAGTTTAACTTTCACCGTGAATTTGGGCAGCAAAATTTAATTTTCGCCTTTTTCAATCTTAGTAAGTGAACAGGTTTGTCTGCTTTAGTATTGAAAACATTGCTTGAATACTTTGATTTACAACCTAGAGTAAAAATAAGATATACACTCCACTATTGCACTTTACTTTGTCCACGTATAAGCAGGTTAAAAGATCAATCAGCCGTTCGACTCATGTGAAATCCGTTCCATCATGTACAAAACACAAAAGCCCAGGTTTTATATTGGTGGACTGAGGACTGTGAAGGCGTGTGGTGCACCAAAGTTTATAGAGACAAAACGACACGGCTGGAGAAAGCAATAAATGCCACACTGGCCCCAAACTCCAGTGTGCACTAAGCAGCTGGCCAGATTGTCGAATTGTTCCCACAAGTTCCCTTCCTGCACAACAATCTGCGATTCCTCTAAAACATCACTCGCGCTGCCTTGAGGAAAATCATCTCCATTTTCTTTTCCCGTTCATTACGTTTGTTTCTATCTCCATGCCGGCATCTCATGGTCAGCCTCTCCAAAATAAATTGCTTGGAGGCTTGCTGAGCTTGTTAGACGAATTCTGCACCTTTATGACTCTGCTGGCATGTAAATCTTCATATTCCCGCTGCTGAGATTTTGCCACTGCTATTTCTTACTTTATGGTGTAAAGTGTCGCTAAAACAAACAATACAAATCTGCAGCAAGAATACCTAAATCACAGACAGTTTATAATAGAGGAAGACGGGGCACTCGGGCACTTGGAAACACCCCGAGGCAGTGAGATCACAACCAACAAGAACACAATCCTATCTCTCTGAATGGGGAATTGGATATAACCAGTGGTCTGGGATATGGCTATCATCTGCTTTTCATTTTTAGGCATCATGCAATCATAAAATGCTCTGAAGGACATCAGTGTACAGAAAAAAAAAAAAATTCTTTCACAGAGGCTTATTAGCATGCACAATCCATGGCCCAAGATTTGTGGCAGGCCTTGTTGTTGCCGTGGTAACTATAAATATCATGACAGGGACGTAGTCGATCTATTGACAGCTCTGTCTATTGACCCCTCGTGTTTACCTTCATCTTTGTGTTTTCAATCATAGAAAAGCAACAAGTCATCCAGCTCATATGACCACTGAGGTTTTTGTGGAGGACAAAGGCAGTCTCTAGCAAAGATACTAGCCAGTGCGGATGAATCCCTAACCAAATAAACAATATGGACAAAAGTGCTCAAAGTCCGTTGTAGTAAAATGAACTGTAAAGAGAATAAATGGGTAAATTGCAATTTAAAATTCAAAACTGCACTGGAGGTGGTAAGAGAAAAGACGGTGGCAAAAGACATGGGAAAAGATGTGCCCAGAGACACACCGATAAGAACGTATGAATTCTGCGGTGTCAAGCTGGCCGACGGTCTTCTTGTCTGGGCTGCAGCGATGTCGTCTGCTGACTCTGGTGTAAATGTCAAAGCTGTGCAGCTACGCAAAATCTGAACGTGCGATAGGCTATAGTGCGTCTTATGTTGATGAGTCATCTTTAGATTTTTTTTTTCCCATGTCTCCTTCTGTTATAAAACTGTCCCTGCCCAAATTTGTATGTGGCAGTGTGCTCAGCTGTGTTTCCATTTGAGGCAGGTTTGACTTCTGTGCTGTTATATCGCCGCCTTAAGACACTTGTGTCCTTTCTTGCGCTGTTCGAGCCATAGCTCATTTATATATACCTCCAAGTTTTGCATGCCCTGTGACTCATTCAGAGGTGGCCTACCATTCTGCACGGTGGTTTCTTAGGCTGGATGGATTGATGCTGGCAGTGGTCTGCAGCGTGCAAGCAGAACAACACCTGCAACATAAGGACACACAATAGAGCTGGAATACAAGAGTTTGTCTCATTAGCCTCTAGCTATAAAAAATACTTTGAAACTACCTGTCTTCCAGCTGAAATCTGTGAACGGTCACACACTCACAGCTACATTTAAGTTACCTTACTCAGCAGCAAAATAGGTTCAGCAGGGATCCGGGGAGTGATGGTGGTGACCATGAGCCTTCGGGCTTAGAACAGCATTACTGTACGGTACTGCCATGTACTCAATCTGGCTTCTCCCTGAACACTAACTCTGCTCCTCAGGCCAGTCATTTCCTGAGCTGAGGTTGTGTCGATATTGACCTCCCAGAGGTACATGACTCTCCTTCCATCATTCCCTCCTTTCACCCTGCAGGAGTAAAAAAAATAGGCCCACACTTCCTCCAGTGCCCAGATTCATAACCTCTCTGCTGTCAGTCAGAACTTATGGTGTGTGTGTGCATGTGTGTGTGCATGTGCATGTGCATGGGTGTGTGTGTGTGTGTGTCTCTGAGCTGTAGGTGTGAGTGGGAGAGATTATCATAAAAATGAGTCATACATTCTTACTAAAGGTCGCAAAGGTATATCAGCCACATTTAAAGGTACTAACATGCAAATAGTTCACATTCTAGACGGCCAACTTTGACTTTTCAAGAGTGACAGACATAGTTTGTATGTCAAGATGTTGTATGCTCTATCTAATTATCTAATTCTATCTAATTCATTCTTATGCATACAACTCAAAATATTTTGCCTCTTTTAATGTTTAATTCATAAAAGAGAAATCAAATTATCTAATTCTTATCCACTCTAACTCCAGAAATAGTCCTTGAAAGGGAATCGGCGCAGGCAAAGACTGTCATAAAAACTAATAAACCACTGAACAAGTAATGTCGTATGAATGCAATACAGCAAATTTATATGAGTCTCAGTTCTGCAGTAGTCAGCCTTGTCTCACCTCCAACAAATTTATAGGTGGTAATTGGACACTTTGTCAAGGGTGACACAGTGTTTGAAAAGGTGAGTACAGTGTTTGAAAGTCACACAGGTCATTTCCCTCAGTGTTTGACTATGCATAACAACAGTTTAAATATATGTTATGCAGCAGGCTGTGCAAAAAGGTCAACATATGAGACAATGCAGCAATCCAACGGTGTCACTGTACCAGTCTACTTGTGACCGGGCCCTTCTCGGCAAAGGTCATTTTTCCTTGAGTATCTCTAATCATGTGGCAAGCCAACAAAGCACATGCATATGCTGTACAATGCAGATCTGTAGCCTGCTAAACACCTGCTAAACTTTCAGTTCATTCATTTCAGCTCAGTCATTTGTGTTGTATTATTATCTGTTACATCTTCTCCAAAACTTTTGCTCCTGCCATGACCCAATATTGCCACAGAGATGATTAAAGTTTCAACAGCGCTATTATAATCCAATCAAAATCACAATAGTCATTTAAAAAAAAAAAAAAAAAAAAAAAACGCTCCTCAGTCTTTCAGTGTGATCTGCTATGATTCAGGAGCTCAAGACAGTGATTAATGCATAACTCAGCGTGGTGTCCTAATTTTTGTGATTCATTCTTCACTTTGTCAGCACAGCAGACATTTGTGTATTTTCTTAGCAGTGGGCGTAACACTCCAATGTTATATTGTTCTTATTGACCTATGAGTGGCCATTGCCTTCATGTAATAGCAGCATTCAAACACAATATCATCTTTGCTATTGATGAAAAAAACAAATGTCTGAATTCAACATTTCTCTCTTGAAATCACCTTCATAGTGGCTGTTCTGATAAGAACTGAGCGAAAAGCTCTCTGGTGTTTCACTGAAGGGAGCCATGGCACTAATAAGATACTTAAGAAGTGATATGGCATTATAAAGAGAAGCACCAAAGGGAGTGGGGGAGCCAAAGGTTTCCAAAGATATAGACACTCATTAAGAAATTTAATAAATCTCAGGTTAGTGATTTTCTCCTAATAATTACAGGAACATCTCTTTTGGCTCACCCCACCCTCCAGCTGGATCAGAGTGCAGGCAACTACAGAACAGCTGTCTCGGGGCGGATTGTTATTCCATGTTCTTGATTAAGACATTGAATAACAATCTGCCCCCAGACCGCTGGAGATGCCTGCATTCTAGTTTTAGGATTTGCTTTTGTTTCCATCTCCATTGTATGAAGAAGCAACACATTCTGCATTCGAAAATGGCAATTCTTTTGCAAACACCAAACACAATATGCTATGCCACAGGCATGGGAGGGATATAAATCCTGTTTGCACGTAAAGGAATGAGAATCTAAAATATGCAGCTTCTCATTAAAATTAGATTTATTGTCATCAATGGGTGTTTTAAAAAATTATGAAACCGAGAATCTGATGTCTGAATCTTAAGGGAGGGTTTAAAAGCACTTGAGAACACAACCTTGTTTTTATTACTCCCAACATTTGATTGACTCTTCAACTGATCCTCCACACTAGGCTCACGAAACAGTAGCTCATGACAAATGTTAGCTCACCAACGCAGCATATGGATTTTATGCTGCTCCTGGATATAAATCCACCATTTTACGGAGGATGATTTTGCCAAGCTAGCATTATATCAGAAAAGGTGAGTGCTCGCAAACCGCTTAAGTGTGATATGGAGCATTGGCTGATGATGGTCAGTCATAGGCTTTCTCACATCAACTGCATCATCCATCTTGCTACCACCACAAACCTCCACGTTTTCACCAGTGAGCTCTACAGCAACATATTGTTGCAGCGCTCATAAGACCCTTAGCTATTTCAACTTCTCATTCCCAGAGTGTCAAATACTGACACTCTGTCATGCCCTTTTGCACTGGATACTGACACCAAAGGCACCCTTCAGCATCTGTTACTGACACAAAAGGCACCCATTAGAAGCCAAAGGCACCCTTTGGAAATGTGTGGGCGGGTACTGACGTGTATAGGGAGGCTGTCTGGCTGCAAGTTTGATATCTGCTTGAAACAGGAAGCGAGATGTTTCGCGTTGTCTAAACTTTGGAGTGAGACTGTGTTGTTTTTATGACTAGAAATAACCTTATCCTAACCTTGACTAAGTGGTTCTTGGTTAAACCTAACCACGTGACAATAACCCCAGTCCCAGTGTGTCCAGTGCCTTTGGTGTTGGTATCAGACGTGAACAATGACAAACCGTTGGGAGGCGTCCTGGAAATGAGAATGCTTTGGTGATCAGCCAAGAACTTCATCTGGAACCATGTTGTCACCTGTGGAAACAATTCTGGACTCCGTGAAATAAGTTTCACAAAGCAGCACGTCTCGCTGAGTTCCCATAGGACCCTGAACTCGCTGGGGGGACTATAGGCCAATCTCCCAACTGGCCTGGGAATACCTTGGTGTCCCCCAGGAGGAGCTGGTGGATGTAGAGCAGGAAAAGGACGTCTGGGCTGCCCTTCTCAGCCTGCTACCACCATGACCCAGTTCCAGATAAACCACAGAAAATAAATGAATGGATGGGTAGATGGAGGGATGGTTGTAGGACAATATTTCTATCTGGTAAGCCATCCAACAAGCTATAACAGATCTAGTCTATTGAAGATCGTCCAAAGCTTATAGCTTCTTCGGGCCTCCCTCATACCCCTAACCTCCCATTGAACAGCATGACCAGATATGTCACATACTGTGACAAACGTGTGAGTTATCATCTGGCTTCCAAGGCTGCCTCAGGGGCTTTTCTCTGCCAAAAAAATTATAAGCAAAATAAGAAAAAAAAAATGACAGCCAACTCTGATATGAGTCTGGGCTCCATTTCCTTGGAGAAAGCCCAGCACTCCTCAGCTGCAGCCTCTCATATATTACATTTTTCAAACCAATTCCACCTCTTTGCCCTGTGTGCATCTATAGTCAGATTCACCATGGTCTCCTCTCCGCGTGTGCTGCTCTTCTGCTGTGTGATTCTAAGCTATTACTCTGCACTCTCTCGCCTTACGTCTTCACTTTCACTCTCAACTTACCCTCCTTCCGTCTAATCCTCCAGCCCCATTCCTTTCCTGGCTGAGCTTTCTCAATCTGCTTCTCTACTGTAACTCTTCATCCCCATGTAGCCCTTCTTTTACTGCTTACGTCACGTCTTCTGAGAATCAAATTAAATGGTATAGAAGGTGACGACAATGGTGTGCAAGTCTGTGCCCTCTCTCATCCACTGCTTTACCCGACTTTCTTTGTTTGCTTCCCTCTATCCGTCATCTTACTCTTTTCACTCTTTTCACCTCCTCCACCATCCCAGTGACTCCCGCCTGCTCTCTCCACATGTTCTCTCTCCCCTTTCTCCTCTACAGCTCTTTTCATTCGTCTCCAGAGCTACAGCATGTTAGCGGTGGGAGCTGCTCTGATTCCATCTCCCAAATAAATGACTGTGAGGAGATAAAGAGAAGGGAAAGGCAGAACGATTGTGTGGGAGGAGAGGGGGCTCTCATTCCCCAGAGATAAGCGGCAACACTGAGTGTGTGTATGTGTTTGTGTGTATGTGGATAGGAGAAAGAGAGCGAGGAAGCTCCTGAAGGCACCATGACTTGTCACCTTATCAGTCACCAACACTTTGGCTTCAGTGAAGACCACCCCTCACTGCTTCCCCTTGATCTGCAGTGATAGGCCGCGTCGCCTTTGGGCGCAGTCTCTCTCTCCCTCTGTCATCAAATTGTCAATATGCAGTGATCAATCCCTGCACACAGCCATAAGCAATCATGCAGTATTATATTGCCACATTTGGTGCTCTTGAAGTCAGACAGAAAATTGTGTTTTGTGCACAATGCTCGCCCTCTAACAACGGGAATACAAGTGTAACACAAAAACAATTTGAGCTCCACTGCATGGGTCAGCAGCTTTGTTGAATTTTGGATGAATCTGTGATGAATTAGTAATTACATTTTTGTTCAAGGGAATCAGGCTTGTTTTATTTATTTATTTATTTTTATAAAGGGAGCTTAATGTGAATAATAGATCTCCATGCTCCATGTCTATTCTGCACATACTCTTGCTCATAACATCCTTCCCTCCTCCCAAAGTTCCTAGCATGCTTCGCTGTGGCGGTTTGGTAATTAGGACTAACATCTGTGATTTCTGACACGACTAGTGAGTGTGTCACAGCTGAACAGATTCCTCACACACCCCTTCACCCTGTCACTTGCACAGTCTACTGGCACTCCCTCTCTTCTACCATGACAAATTGGAATGGGGAAAAGAAATGCTTAATGTTTTGCACTTGCCTTGTTTTCTCTCTCCAGCTATTGCGTTGCAGAAGTGTGTTTCTTTCAGCCTCACAGCCCCGTAAAGCCCTGTCAATGCAAGGAAGACTCTATACAACAGAATAAATGGAGTCACAAAAAAAAAATACTTAGACTATAGAAATGGAATTGAGTTGTACTGGCATTGTACTTGGGATCAGTTGTTCATGGGCCAACTGGCAATTGAGGACGCAATTGATTAAGCTCCGTCGTGAAAAAACAAATATTTTTAAGATGATTTATTCTTCTAACACTTCTCCGAATCTGTCACTTAACAAAACTGCAGCAGGAAGACATCGATCTCTCCCGTGCTCGCTCAGTCAAGTTATGTTAAGGGTAAAACCAGAACATTTAATGATAGTCATGCAGCTGTGCACCCTCTGATGCACCAAGCAGGGGCAGAGCCTGATGTTGGTGAAAACTCAGGGTTTAGCCAAACCTAGAGCATGCTGCCATGTGGAGATTTTTTCCCATTTATGGCAGCTATGTGCACTGTTTGCCAAGCCGTTTGAGATAACAGAAGACCTAAAATGTCCACATCATTGCAAAAAACATGATAGCTGACAGGAAAAAAAAAATCTTGTAAAGCCTACATCCTACGTTCTTCATCACTCTGAAATCATAATATAACAAATATCGAGAATGACTACTTTTCCCTTCTGCCAACTAAAAACATATTGTCTGCTGTGACTTTTTTTAAGTTACATAACATAGGCAGGGTAGACACATGCAGAAACAGCATGACTAATCCTGAAACTTATCTCTGTTACACTGTTCTGGAGTAGAGTTCACAGAATTGAATGCTATAATTATCTGGACTGCAAACAAGGATTCCCAACAATGCCAAGAGAATGTGGTCATCAATACTCTGAATTGAATATTCCTCTAACAGAAGAGCATTTACTGAAATGATATTATATTGGTCTCTAGTTTGTGGTTGTAAAGTTTCATGGGGCTGTGATTATCCTGTGCTACTATCCTTGCTACTGTGGTGCTAACATGGTCACACATGAATAAAATGAGGCTCTCTAAATCCACAAGTCAAACCCAATTAATGCAGCTCCAAGACTGTTCAGGCCCCAGTGTGCAGAAATACACCATTTTAGAATAGACCAAAATAACACATTTGTACTGCATGTAAAAACCTGCATGGTTTTTGCTCCAGTCTGCATGGGATTAGCATAAAGTGGGCATGCCTGCAAATAGGAGACCTTTTGTCTGATGGTCAAAGAGTTTCTGCTATAGGTTTCGAGTCCCCTGGGTTTGACCCCCAATCTTTTTGCTTTTGCTTTTCAGAAATCATTGGAGCAGAAGCCCAAGAAGCAACCACCCTTAGTACCAAGCAGCCATTTCAGCCTCCTTGTTGTTTTTTACAGAATAAATGTCCGAATTAAAGACCTTTTGTACATACTTTCTTGTCTCTTCCTAATGTTCAGTACAAGAAACAGCATATTAATAGCATTATATTTTAAATGTAGAAAATCTGCTCCATAAATTAAATTGCTAATTGATATTCTGACATGTGACCTGTTGTGCTGCTTTACTTACCTGCAAGAAGACAGAATAGGAATTAAGCAATTAATATTAATGGCGAGCCTCTGTGTGCAGTCGTAATAGTGGCTGTAAAAAAAAAACAAAAAAAAACACATCACTGTGCAGGAAAAACTTTTTCCATAAACCTGTCAAAAGCTTTTCTACTGATGGGTGCAAGGATCCAGGTAAGGTCTTCCTGACGTCCAAACACAGCTTGACATCTTTCTTCAGCTGGTTAACCACATTTCATTGATGTGTTATCCTCAGCAGTTGCAGTGGAGCGATGACCTTTATGTGACCTTCATCTTTCCAAACCGCACTCTCAACAAACCCTGTCCCCCCAGACCTGCATACGGCTCACCAACACTAAACATAACTGCAATTGTACGTGAGTGTGTGTTTACCCACTCATAGCCCATTGCTATTTTATCTCTTTGCTGGATGGCTTATATAATAGTTTACCCATCCAGGGGTAACCAGTGTAAATAGTGTGTTTGGTGATGATGACTGTTGTCATAGCAGTGGCAATAATTCATCATCAACTATTTTAGAGCAGAAAAATAACAATAATAACAATGGAGTTATTGATTAATTATTCAGATGAAGTTAAAAAAATACAAAAAAAAAGTTTTACATCTTTGAAAACCACTAGGGCAGGCATTCTCAAAGTGCAGCCAGCAGGCCAACATTTCTGGTGGCGAGTGATGAGTTAACCTGTAAATCTCCACCAAGGTCGCCGGTGTCTATTTTAAAGCTAGAGTGAAGATGGTATCATATGAAAGTAGATAACCTAAGGAATCCATTGGTGCCATGTGTGTCATCCTAGGCTGCCAGCAAGGGGGCTACATATCACCTCAAAGTTAGGATACATTTTGGCGAGGGAAAAAGGGGCCCCTTGACCTCTGACTTCAAGATATCTGAATGAAAATGGGTTCTCTGGGCACTTACAGGTCTCCCCTTTGCAGACGTGTCCACCTCATGCTAATCCTGTGCAGTTTGGGGCAAAAAGATGCAGTTTGTTTTTTGCAGCCTACATCACACAGCATGGCATGCATGGCAACCAGGCATCCTGTGAGTCGTGTATGGCTCGCGAGATGCTCACTCGCGAGACACATTACGTCATCACTGCAGGTTATACCTCATGGACTGGATAAAGTGATTTGCCAAGTCTGTAACCAGGTGAATGCAATGCACATCGCTCATCTAATCTATGACGAGTGCACAACTAAGCTTGAACAATTTCAAAGAGACACAACTAAACAGAATCTTAGTCTCGTTAACTATTAATTGTGTTTACATGATGGCGGCAAACCATCTCCAAAGCATAAACTGCAGACCTGCACCTTTGTCATGAAAACATCTACAAACAGACAGCTGGCATGACTTCTAGCCTAGAAAAGCCTATCAAAGATTTGCTGTGGAATTATTTTCTGTTCTGTTCTTTTCTTGGGCAGCCCTCAATCAAATGTAGAGTCCCTAAATTGGCCCTCAGTCATCAAAACTTGGAGGAGCCCTGTGCTAAGGGAGGAATAACATTTGTTTTCATTTGTGTCTACAGCTCCCCATACTTTGCTCTGTTCATTTCTTGGAAAGAAAGGCCAATTATCTCCAGCAAGCTTGGTGAGAAATGACCCCAAGAGACTGAGTGGGAAGTGCAACAACTACCTAAACTCAAAGTTAAGAATTTGATCCATTTACTACTGAAGTATTTGCGAGCCAGCAGCTGATGCGCGGCGCTCTCTGAAAACCTCAAAAGAGAATGTCTCTTTCCTCTCCGTTTTTGTACTGAAAAAAAAAAATCCATCTTCCTGCTGAGTGCACCCTGAGAGAGACGTGAATCAAAGGTGCAGAGAAGTGAGAAAGATGGGCTTTTATGAAATTGAAGCGTGGGTTCATGGGAAACAGATGCCTTGCATGTAGTGACAGTTAAGGCTATTTTCACCTTGGACGTGCTGTGCTCACTCTGACTTTTCAGTTCTTTAATGGGTGAAAATCAGTACACAACTATCCTATCAAGGGCAGTTTCAGTGACATGAAATAGAGATTAAAAGCAGCTGCAGTTCACCAGAAGAGGAGGCACAGCACTGATAAATTGAACCAAGAGCAGACCTACCCTCTTGTTCTCTGGGGATGTGAAGAATGCTGGCTCAAGGAAAAAGCTGTTACACTGAAGAGGTATGACTGATTGTTGTCTGTGGCATTGTGTATGTGTGTGTCTGCACTGATGCCCATATGTATTTGCTTATGGGTGTATGTGTCAGTGACAAAACACTTCATTAGCAGAGTCTAATTACTTTAAATGACTTCAGATTGAGTGGAAGCTGCAAATATACCCTGTGCCCCAATTGATTTTTCGCACCAAGGTGACAATCAGCCAGCCATCAATACCGGGGAGCTTTGGGAAGTAAGGAGGAGGGCTGTGTGTTTGTGTGTGTGTGCGTGTTTAGCTTTTCCGGCAGGAAGAGTGATGGGATTAATGCATGCGATAATTGGGGTGATAGCGGGTCAACACTGCCTTCTTAATGAGGGTGCTAGTGCTGGGGACAAGGTGCCCTCTGGAGAATGGCACACATGAACCAAGGAGCTATTTTTGAAGCTATCAAGCCATTTATAAATCAGCAGTTACAGAGTATCTATAAAAAAACACATGTGGAGCTGTGCTGAAAGCCCTATTATGGGCTGGCTGGAGGAACCAAATTGTCAATGAATTCACCAAACGGCCTCAATGTGGCTGGAAAGAGCTTGTTATTCAAGCAACGGGGACACGACTTGAGCTAGGGAAATGGCGAGTAAGGAAATATAGGGGGTTCATTTGTGGCAACACGGCATTACAAACCGCCATCGTGCCACTTAACGTCGACAGTCACAAACATCCGCAAACACACCGCCTCGCCCGGATAATATCAGCCCGAGCTGCAGATTAAAATCAAAACAGACATGAAATACACAGGTGACCTCGGTGGCATCTCAGCGGCCGGCGTGCTCGTGTGCACTTGCGCTCGGCGAGGATGCGGGCTCATTTCACTGTCCGGGCTTTCTGCCTCGCAAACACACGGGGGTCAGTGGCCTTTGGCGCTGCAGCTCATCGAAACTCATTCCCTCTTCCCGGGCGAGCCGGTTGGAATTCCTATTGTGGTGTGACGGGTGGACTGTGTGACCGCTGTAGCATCACTGTACTGGCTGTTACACGTACGCTCGCTCTCTGCCTCTCTCCCTCCGTCACACACAGCTTCACCCCTAAACCCCCCCAACTTCCTGCTATTTTCACGGCCTATTCCGTCATTCTGTCCTCTCCTGCAATATCAAAATGGAAATGATGGACAGGCAATCTATATGGTAATGGTATACAGGTGTACCAGCGCCTCTATGCCCAGGCACCGTGGACAGCCCTGGTCTTAATCTGTGGTTCCTCTTTCTTAGAAAATATCCTCTATGGAAATAGCTGCTCTGTTGTTTGGCTGTGATTCATTCATCAGCATGAAGTATTTTTTTTTTAGCATGACACTAGTTGGAACAACGATGCATTACATAGCAATCATCTGTCCTGTAAGATTACATTGAGGGATTCAAATTACAGTCTGAAATAGAGTGAGAGCAACGCTACCCAGTTGGAAGGGTTAGTTTTCGTCCCTGCCTGGCTGTTTGTTAGCAAGAAGTTACAGATGTGGCTGGAATCTAGCAGGCAGATAGCCCCTCACCCAAGGATCAGTGTGTTGGATTTTGGTGATGATCCCAACCCGGATAATTTTTGGTGATAAGTGTTATGCTGTGTTCTGCTGCTCATGGCAAAGTCCAATCTCTTCTGCACCTCCTTGTCAGCTCCTGCATGCATGTGCTACCGTATACCGTCGGAAAATCAGACCCAAAGGGCAAAAAATAAATAAACATGAAAGTTTAAAGACGCCGCAGCCTTGCAAGTTGGAGAACAGCTGGCAGAGGCCTGTGCTTTAATCGAGGGAGTAACTGAAAGCAGTACTGAGTTAGACTAAACCTTTGTACCACATCTTTGAAAAGACTTTATCGTTTTATCAGATCAAGTGATAGACATTTTGAAGTAAAATGTGAAATACCCAAATATGGATTTTAGAAAATTTGATTTGCATGTAAGACATCCAATTCTAATGGGATGAGCAAAAGTTTATTGTGGTTTTAAAAACTATTTTTTGTTTAAATAGTGACTCTTTTCTGAGTAGTAGGTTTTATTTGTCCTTGCAGGATGCCCTGCTGAAAACATTTAAGATCCACTTTTCCTTGCATTGTTTTTCCACAGTTGTTTTCCTTATGAACTCCTTCCCATGCACCTTTCTTTCCTGAGCACAAGGATGAAAATGACATACATCAAATGCAATATTTACTCTTCTTGAACTTTTTGTCTGCAGGCATAACCCAGGTTGTTTCTGCAAAGGTAAGCCTTGGGAGTTTATTTTCCAAAAGTCAGAATTACTCATACAGTCATACAGAGGCAGAGCAGAAGCTCAAACACGGAGGAAATGGATTTTTCTCCCCTCACCAATTACAAAGAGGAAAAAAAAAGTGAACAGCTGCCTTTGGCTGCACCTGGTCAGAGCAACAGACACAAAGCTGGCCAAATTCTGGCTCAATTTGATGATAATCCTAACAGAAATGAACAAGTTTATTTTCTGGTCTCCCAAAAAAGCCATTTGGAGAATCCCACAGGACACTTGCGAACCAAATGATGTTAAAGATCTGTAAAGGCTGTACAAGGCCGGTAGACGGAGCCATCATCTCCCATGTTGTGATCAAATGCATCCCCCTTGTTGACTTGCCGCTCCACCTCTCCATGCTCCCAATTATCTTTCAATCAGTGATCATTATTTAGGATATTAGTTATTTCCCCCTTTTTGTTAACTGTTTGGACACTTTGGGGCCCTTTTGGAGCATTAGTGGAACCCCAGCAAAGAGCTGTTGTTTTGACTGTATTATAATCTGTTTTATATTTTGCGCTATGCTCTTTCCATGTCCTTAAAGGGATTTAGATGGTATAATATCGCAAGGGGTTTTGTAACTGGTTATAATTGCCCTGCTTGTAATGTATGCATTGTGAGAAATATGAGAAAATCATGCATGAATAAACTCTACTGAATACAATTAAGCATGGCTGTACTCATTGCTTTAACAGACACTAACTAAATAGTAATAGTTTAACAGTGGAGACATAATAGGATAAAACAGAACTGTAGAATGAGCAGTTTTACAGTGATGATAAAGTCATGTTGCCATCCTCCCTCGTAATGAACCATCCCCTCATGTTAAAAATGATCACATCACAGTGCAAGGCTATATATATTTGGCATATTTCAACAAAACCACACCACATACTCAAAATGTGGTTCTAGTTACTTTTCCAAATGTTGTGCCAGACCTCTCCACATGTCTCCAACTGGGCTTAATACTAACCAGTGGCACACTTCTGAGGATCAGGGGGCTGATGCTGATTTAAGGCTGGCTGGGACCGTGAGCCCACATCATGCCGTCATGTCAGGGGTTAAGTTAAGTCACACCGACTATATGCCCAAGAATGTTTTGGGAGAAAACAGACTTAACTAAACTAATCTCCACTTCTGCAGTATTGACAGAGAATTTCAACTGGATGGAAATCAGACAGATGTATCAGTTCCTCCGTGTGACTTTTTGCTCATTTTGGTGAAACATAATAAGATTGTGTTTTTCAGAGGTGCTGTGACAATCTGGCAGTAACTAGACAGCTCCCCTGACTCAGCCTGCCTCAGATCTTGGTTTCTCAGGGGGCTAAGCTGTGTATCATTTACTCCTGACATTGTGGGTTTAAAGCTGCCTTTTGTTGAATATTATGTCTGACAGTGCAGTCTCTGATAAAGCAGACATGGCATGAAAAAAAATATTAAAAATAAATTGTTGTAAGACATGTGAAATAGAGCACAACGTCGCCAAAAATGCTTTCATAAATGTTGAGTCGTGGGGGCCCGGTAGCATATGTGCTTCGTCATTGGGAAATGAAGCAGATAAAGAGTTGCTCCTCCATCCTCCACACACACACACACACACACACACACACACACACACATTTGCTTCATAGAGAAAAGGAGAAATTGTACTGGCGCCAACTTAA
Organism: Myripristis jacobus; assembly: GCA_900302555.1. Taxonomy (NCBI): domain Eukaryota; kingdom Metazoa; phylum Chordata; class Actinopteri; order Holocentriformes; family Holocentridae; genus Myripristis; species Myripristis jacobus. Next base: position 33,819 of record OMLB01039039.1, on the reverse strand, counting down.
GCTATAAAACATTGTTTTTAAGAGAATGAAAGTGTCAAATTAGGAGTGTGAGGGAGGAAAAGAGATGGATAAACATTAAGGTGTAGGAGAGACAGCGAGAGAGACGGGGGGAGAGACGGCTGGCTGGCTGGAGGAGCCCGCCGATTCC
>OMLB01039039.1:20763-33651 GCA_900302555.1 Myripristis jacobus | reverse complement strand
TTCCTGACATATTCAATATGCTGCTGAGGGAACACACTGTTCCATGCCAATTTAAGAGCAAGTTGCTGTTTTTCCCTCGGAGACCCACGGCACTGCTTGCAACTCAGCCTGCATCCCAAACACCGTGCTTCGGAAAGGTCAAGAGCGGCATCCTTCCGCACAGTCTGAGGACGCCGCAACACGGCACAGCTCTTTATGGCGGCACCGAGTCTGCTGATGACTATCACGACACACTGTAGATCCAGGTCCCAGCTGACTTTCTGCTGTTATTGAGCGGTAAAGCTCAAATGGAGAGTGCAGACAAGATCAAACACAGAGGAAAGTGGGACAGCCAGAATCTTGAGGTTAGGGCAAAGACCGTAAGGGTGCTGTGCTGAATCCGCAAACAAGTGAGAAAGTTTAGTGTGGGAGCCTAAATTGGAAACTCAAGTTGCTGGGGTCACCTTATCAATTCCACTGGAGGACACACTGCAATAACTAGCCATCTTAACAAGTTATTTGTTCTTATAGTTTGTAGTCTTAAAATCTTGTTTTTCTGACGGCAAAACAAAAAAGCTGCCTTTGGGACGAGATAATCCCACTTGTTTCCAGTGTTATTTTCTCGGTACTATCTGCCTTATTTTTCCAAGTTTTAGCAGATTTTAACACTGAATATGAGGCTAACTGAGTTACAGTGCAGATGTAGACAGTGATCACACCAGTTTCTTGGTGTTAAGTGTAACTGATTGTGTACAACAAAAGAGGGCACTCACACAATCTACCTGAAGATTGACATGGGAGAGCATAAAGAATCGCTGCTGTGCATTTGTATTAGGCTTTAAATGTCATGTGGTTCGGTGTAAGCAGAGGAAGGGAACAAAAAAATGACGGCAATTTCACGTTTCAAAAGCAATCATGAGGTGAAATGCATTTCCTCTCACGTGCGTGGTCTGTGTTGTTTCCACAGCAACAGGTCATTCTGCCAGGAGAGACACGCCATCAAAAGTGGTTAGGCATCTGACAAAGTTCACTTCCTCTTCCTCTTCCTCTCTCCTTGTTTCCAGTCCGCAGTATCTGTCAACAGTAGTCTCCCTCGCTCTTTCTCTCTTTCCCCCTCTGTCTAAATAAAACACACATCTGACTGAGTGTCTGCTGCTTGATCTCACCTCAAACATCTGAGTCCGTCTGCCTTCCTCAGAGCAAGATCAGACTTCACTGATTCTTTGTTCTTTTCGCCTCACTCTCTTCACCAGTGACTGGATAATCAAAACCCCACTGGTCTAATCCAGGCTTTTTAGAGGCGGCTGTAGAGAAGAGAAGTTTCTTTGGAACGGCTCTGTCAATAATGAGGAGGTTGTTTTTGCTCTAACTGGTGACCCCTCTTTCAAAATCAAGCAGTCATGGGTCGCCTTCTTCGACTGTGTCACTCCTCCTAATGAGCAGACCAGGCACCATGCCATCTGCCACTGTTTGCTTGCAAATGCTTCGCCAACCGATTTCACATATAATATCACAGAAACATACATACATGTACAGTATGTATGTAAAGAGAGAGAGAGGGGGGAATAGTTTATAGAGCTCCTATCTCTGCAAGTTTTCTAAGAGTCTTAAAAGTGGAATCCAAAAGTTTTTCCACTAAGAAATAGTTATTTTATTCATCGAGGCCGTGGGAGTCAGGTTACACAACACTAACTGGCAGTATAACCATGCTTAGGGATGTTCTACATTGACAGCCATTGAAAATTTTAAGGGATTAGACCAAAGGTGGTGTGACTGGGTCTTCCTTATGTCTGCAGGGCCATGCATTTGTACCTTGAATGTCTTTTTTTTTTTTTTTTCCAAACTGAAAAGTGCCGCGTGTTCCTGCAAAGCTCTGTTCCCTTAGCATAAAAAGTATAGTTTCTATAACTCTGTTACATGAAAAAAAAAAAAAAATGCATTTTCTGATTGTGTGTTTAGCATTGTGGTCTGCCAGAATCTAAAGATCTGCCTCTTATTCAATCACACTTTTTTTTTTTACTGACATCAACCTTAACAAAGTTCTAGTTATTGTTATTGCCTCAACATATGAAGAAGATTAATGTCCATGTCCTTGGTATATTAACAAAAATGCATGAAACAAATACATTCATGGAATATACAGTAGGACCCTGAGGACACATAGTAGATTGGGAAAAGTAGTTTTCTGTAAAAGTTCGGCTCTAGATAATTCATATAATATCTAATATCAGTTTACTTGTCTAGGATGACACTGCTTTGGCTCTCCCTGACGTTCAATTTTTGACTTTGAAGCCGCGTAATCCCCCACATTTTATGATGAATTAAATAGCTACAGCAAAAGAATAGACAACAACAGTCACAGTACACAAATAATGTAAAATCATCCTTAAACTTAATAACACAACACAAAGACCACATGATAAACAATACACTTACTAACTAAGGAACTAAATGGGGATAAATGAGCCGAACAACAATGGAGTGGGCTGAGTAAATGTCCGTTGCACAAAAGCATGCTGGGAAACTGCACTGACTGACATGAGATTTGTTTTGAGTTGCAGAATGCAGAGTCATTAGAGTGAGTTTCAGGAATTCCAGTCATTGTATTTTCCTTTGTGGTTAAAATCCCACAATTAAAAACAATACAAAATAAAAAATCCAGTTTGAGCCACGCCCACTTTTCTCCCAAATCTGAGCCTGAATTATTTTGTCCGCACACTTCTAGGGTTTCGTTACTCTTTGCAGTGACACATAAGGACAGCTGGTGGATTGAAAACTCTTAGAGTGACTCAACGTATGAGCTGTAATATTTATTGGAGTCAAATTAGTGGGACAAGCAGGTGGTGCCTGATCCCTGTTACACCACGGTTTGGTCAGCCACATATTTTGTGTTTATGGGTATAAACTGACACTATATCATCTTTTTTCCAGTGTGGCTTTACATACCGATGTACTAAAACTGCTACAGAACAAGTTGTATGACTAGATTTCGCCTACTTGACTTTCCACAACAGCAGCACAGCGCTGTGAAAGTGCCAGAAGCGAATCGAATTTGTTTACTGTACTTCTGCAAAAGCGCGGAGGGAGGCGCAGAGTTTGTTTTTGTCTTAGCTAACCAAATAGGTTTGTTTATCCATCTAAACTGAAGGTTTTTACAAACTTGGGCGAGGATAGCAGCTGAAGAATACAACAGAACACAAGAAACCTCAACGCCAACAACCAGCAGTGCTTTTGCAGTCCTGATGCCACCTGGCATTGTCTTCCTCTTCCTCTTCCTCCTCCTTTCCCTCTGTTATAATGGCATTCTCTCAGGCTGTTTCCTCATTCAAAAAATGTCATGTTTCTTTGTATAATCCAAAAGGTTTTTCTCCCTCTTTCTCTCTCTCTAGTCCGTGTGCATCAGTGGTGTGTACTTTTTCTTTCCTCATCTCTTTTCCCCTTCTTATGTTCACAATTTTTTTCCTCCATTTTGCACAGCGGGGAGATAGGTTACACGTAATTGGTGTAAGTGGTTTATTGCAGTCGGCAGAGTGTGTGTTAGTGTGTTCAGGGCAGTCATCCCACATGTAGTCTGAGAAAAGCATGGCTACAGTTTGAGGATGACTAAGGCGGCAGTGTTTTTTTTCTCTAGAAGGAGCAGCTGCTTAAAAAGGTGATTACTTGCATGAATTTCGGTGAAGGAAGTTTTGGAGCTAATTTGAGAAGAGTAAAATCTGTGTGGTTTTGAGCTAAGCTTGAAATGTGCTGCATTTTGTTTGAAAGCATCAAGTGGTTCCCACCTTCTCCATTTCATGTATTTTCACCAATTGTGAACTGTGTTTGACTGAGATCATTTTTGCCTCACCTTGAAAACAGGAAAAAGTAGCCAAATGGCTTCAAACGAGGCTTCCAAAAGTGTTCAGTCTCTGCACACCTCGTGTGAACTATGTGTGTTTTTTTCTCTCTGGAATGATATCATCGCATTTCTGAACGCCTGGAGTTTACACCATGCAATATGGATGGTGGGAGTGGAGGTTCTGACTCTTTGTAGAAGTGTTTTGTTGTAACGGTGAGAGCTACCAGCACTGTTTATATTTTTGTTTTATTTTGGTGTTGGGTGTTTTTGTGAGTGTGTGTGTGTGTATGTGTGTGTCGCTGAAAGTATTCCAATTATGAAGAATAACAACAACAGGAATATTTTCATGTCGGTTTACCATTGAAAATACTCCAATCCAAGGGCTCTCTCACTATTTGTATTTGGAAATAGTCAACACAACATTCCTAAAAGCAAAGCACGGCTGCTTGTAACACAACACAACTTAAAGGAACACTTCACCCAAAAATTACATATTTTGTATCATGTACTCACCCCAAGTTATCTTCAGTGTCTGATGAGAGAAGTTTAAAATTATGTATGTAAGTGGATTATGAGATCCATAGTTAGTGTTGGTAGGTAGTGAGAACGCGCCACATTGATTGCTAATCTCGACTTCAACTGTATTTTGAGATCATATAATTCATTTGAAAATCAAGCATGCATGTCTAAGTCGATAGAGTGTGTTGACCAGACAACACAAAAGCCAAGGCCTAAGAGAGACAGACTATGAAATACCTTTAGACCCGCTGTGTTTCAGAACCATGGACAGCTGCGATACTTGTGTTTACCACCTGCAGCAGAGAAAGCCTATGTTTACAATCACAGCGTTTGAATGGCATCAATACCAGTGCAACACGAAAACCAATAAAACTCACAGCAAAAACGTAGATCCAATGCACAATTGACTGCAAACTGAGAAAAAAAAAACAGCGCTAAAGTAACCTGATCCATCTCTAAGACAAGTTTGAGCTTAACTGATTTACAAAACTCTGGTTTTGCCATTGCAGCAAAAAAAAATTGAGGCCATTTGTTTTTCTTTTTTTCTACTTTTTTATATCAAGTTCATCCTGGATATTTTTTCTATATTGTAGCAAAAGTAGGTGACTGAGCCGCCAGCAGCCTCGTATCATATCAGGGGTGTATCGTAGCGATCAGATTGAAGACATTTTGATATTTTCTCAGATCTGATATTGGACTATCTCTGTCCTGTTTCAGTGACATATCCAAGCCACTGTAATGACATTTAGAGTGGCAATAGGCTGATATTTGAAAATAGGAGGACTAAAAATCCATTGCTCCCTTGTAAAATCAGTAAAATCAGCCAGTTACTGAGGCCTTAGTGCAGCCAATGAGAGACTAAGACTCCTGGCCAATGATCAAGCCAGAGGCCTGTCTTCAACTGAGGAATGAACGTGAAGGTGCAGGCCAGTCAAGCACAGGCGGCCAGGCTTGAGATATTTTCCAGAAGTGGCTTTTTTAGAGGGTTTTTTAGCAAAAGCACATGGGCTCGGGATAAACTGAATACACAAGTGGACAGTCAAGACTTGCATTACACTCCAGTGAGTGTGACACAGGTTTGAGCTTGACAATTTAAAAGGATTGTTTGGAGAAATTGTCAATGAACTCCATTCTAATAAATGGCTTCAGTTTTTGGAGGCCTGGGATTAAAACGGTAGACACTCAAGACAGCTCATGATAACTAAATGATACAAAATTGATGATTTTTGGGTGAAGTCTATTTTATCGCATGACATGTAAATGTCCCCATCCTAATCCTTGATGCTGTTCTGCACTGCAGAGATCTCAACAAGTCCACGCTGGCTATAGTGCAGTAGAGGTAGTGCGAAAGTTAATTTAAGCTTCACTTCCCAGGAGTGATGAAGACTCTTTATATTTCTTTGGAGTTGCTGAACATATAGCGTTTGATTGTTAGTACATGTACACCAGTTATTATTTTATTCCTCTGTTAGATCCATAATCATATTTAGTCATGGGTCACTTCATCATTAATGTTTAGTTGGTGGGTGGGTTTGGCCTGTGACATAGCAGTTTGAATGCACATCTCAGATACTTCCAATCAAGAGCGATTCAGACCTAATACGTGAGTATGGCTGTGCTGAAGCCATGTTTGAACAGATGTTGCATAGGGGCTAATTTTCTCAAAACCAAATACTGGAAAGAGTGGCCACAGCAGGTAAAGTTTATTTTGATTTAAGATTTGCAGATAGAAGAAAACAGTAGTGTAGTGTGCTGTGGTGCAGTATATTGTGGGCTACAATAGCTGCCTTCAAAGAAAATGCACTTGAAAAAAAAAGCAGGACTCTCAGTTCAGTTTAACCTCACACACATCTCGTTTCTCTTTTCTTCCTGAGTTACTCTTTCAAACCTACTTTATTTCTCTGTCATTATGAACTACGAAAACAATAATTTGTTATAACCCCATTTAGAGTGGGCTGAAACAAATTAATTGTCTGCTTAATCAACTGTCAAAATAATAATTTCGGCAGCCCTAGCATGCGGGAGGTGTGTGTGGGTGTGTGTGTGTGTGTAATAAGAATGATGTGAGGGTTGGGAGTTTTTAAGTCACTTTTTCCTCATATTTTCATTTAAGAATGGCACAAATCACATTCTCTGTCTCGGATTTGTTTTTCAAAAGCCTCAACTCTCAAAGTGGATGTGAGGAAACTACTAACTCGTTTGGTCGTTTTTTTTCTAAAGTGGTTGAAGGGGAGCATTTAGCCAAGAGTAATCAGCTTTCAAAATCCCTGTGGTTTTAAATGGGACATATTGTTGGAGTTAAATTGCTGAGAGAGGGCAGCAAAATGACTTCAATTGTAAGAGACATAGCTATTGATATCCTCCCCAGAAAACATGCCATGCTGAAAACATGATGTCCTGTCCCACTTATTACAAGCCCCTCTTATACTACAGAATTAACCCACAACAACAGCAGGGCGTTTCTGTTAGAATCAAATCCCTGCTGCAGAAAAGCATCGACAGAAATAAAACTCTGCATTGTTTGGGAAAAGCCCTATCTATAATGAGACTGCACAAAAGCAATCCATCCTCCAACTGCCTTTTTTCTCTATTTTAAAAGTTAGGTCTCTGAGCCGCTGCAGCACCGTAAAAGAAAATCCTGGGAGCAACCGCTGCTGAAAGGAGGAGCCTTCAGGTGAAGGTTTCAGGTTGAATTTTTTATAGACATGTAGTTGGTGTACAACCCACCTGACAACACTTCTATCATTCTGTCTCTCAACTGTCTGTCTCTTTTTTTTTTTTTTTTTTTTTTTTTGGTTCCCCCTCTACCCGAGGCAACAGCAGTTATCAGAATTGAAAAGAAAGACAGAAGACTCTGAGAAAATATCTGAGATAGTGTTGTGACGCTGATCTGCTGTGATGGTTTAGTTGAAACATCTTGAACCAGGGCTCCCTGCTGCTCTGAGTCTGGACTGCAAATCTCTGTGGATCAGACTTCCAATATGATGGCAGAAAGAAATGTTTGTGTGTGTGTGTGTGTGTGAGAGAGAGAGAGAGAGAGAGAGACAGAGAGAGAGAAAGTGCATGTCTATGTGGGTGGGTGTGTTCGTGCACTGTGTGTGCATGTTTGCGGTGACCCCTCACCATGTTGAAAGCTAATGAGTCCAGACCCAGACTGGCACCCAGACAAGCTGCCGGGGGGGTTAAATAGTACTTTGATTCTCCTTAATCTGTTCCTTCCTGGCAGGATGCATGCCAAAATAAGTTATTAGATATACTGCAGAACAGTTACAGATCCCTGGCACACACTGAGCAATATTCTGCTCCTCTCGGTAGCTCTGTGCTGCTTGTGAGCATCTCTGAGACTTGACTCTTCCTGACAGACCTTATTCCCATGGTGCCCATTTTGACCTGGCGTCACACTCTGGAAGGGAAACTCCACCTGGTTCAGCAACTACAGAAGTTATGGAAGTGCATCTGTGTTCTCGCGGCCCAACAGTATATTTCCTCTTTCTTCAATGTGTTTTTCATACACCAATTTCAAACATCATTTCAGATGTTATACTGAGAGTGTACTATAAGATTTTTGTTAATATATCATATGACATGGAAATTACTGTCATTATTCTTCCTTTTACATTGAGGGAACATAAGATTGTGTATGTTGCCAGTGTTTAATGTTATGTATTTATGCTCAAATCATGTTGTTTTGGAGGCATCTTGACCATAAACATTACTTCAAAACACATACAGACATTATTCATATTGACAGGAACATGTTTTTCAGGGAACATGAGTCTGTTTTCAGTTAGATTGTGGATACCCGCCGGGTCAGGCAGGGTTCAGTCACGTCGGTGCGATTTCAGTGAAAAATGATGGATCTACTGTCTGTTGTGGGCAACTTCCTGGAGTTTACGTGACAACGCTGAAGGCAACACATGGGCTGATTCAGGCGGTAAATGTTACCAAACAATGGAGGACAAGCAAAATCTCAGGCTCAGACACAAAAAAAGAATGTCTGTCCAGTTCAGGTCGGGCTCAGGTCGGATTTGGACAAAAAAATGTGGCCCGATCCGCACTCGTATGGGTTGGAGGACTTACTGTGGGACACAGGGCCTTGGAAACACAGGATCCTGAGAACACAGGATGGGCTCTGTAGTTACTGCGTGCCTTATTGCTGTGTGATACAATGTTTATGGAAACATTTATCATTTCACAGATTTCCTGTTGACCAACCAATCTGGAGGAATCTGCAGGAGCACAAGCACACATTTTGGCTGAATTCCCAGAGCTCAGCTACTGGAATTTAACCAAGGTAGCTAACTTTCACATAATAATGCTATACAGCATTGCTGACTAGCAAGAAAAAAAATCTTATACATTTTTTAATAAATTTTTTTTGTATTGTTTTGCTGAAATAGTAGGAATGAAAAAATATGGCTTTTCCCTGTGCTTTTAAGAGGCAGAAAGAGAAGGCTATTATATATCCACAATGCATCAGTGGCCTCTCTGAAATCTTAATCTTTCTGCTGTCTGTCTAGGTTTTACCTTTGATGACGCTGAGGCAGCTGAAGCCGCAAAAGCCCGAGGTTAAGGCAGGTGAGCTCTGACTCAAGATTGTCTTCCCCCAAGGGGCACCACAAATGTTTGCCTCACAAATTAAGAATTCATTTAAAAGCGCTGGCGCAAAAACTCTCAGAACCAATTACCATTGCTGTCTGAGATTTAGTCTCTGGAGGCTGGGGGAGGGATGAGGGTGTTTGTAGGCTGTTCTATTTTCAGGCACTTTAAGTGCTCCCCACAGACAGGTGCTCTCAATGAGCCTGAGGTAGATATAGAACGTAGAATCCTTACCTCCCCTTAACCCTTTTCTTTATCGTTGTGTATGTTTTTCCCCTCAGCTCCTCCCAAGCTCCTCTACCCCTAACTATTTTATTGAATAATCATCTCTATTTGACTCTGTCTTCATAAAGGTGCACTAAATTTACAACTGTCTTGCTCTCAGTGGTTAAATTGGCTATATAGCAGGGATCAGACTTGTGTTTTTTTTTTTTTTTAATGGTCTGTCCAACCACTGTCCAACAATGTTGCCCTTTAGGGTCAAAAGAAAGTTTGCTGTTGGTTTAGTTCTCTAAAATGCACCTCTGGATTTTTGTGTAAAAAAAACATTCATTTTAACCTGGACACTCAACTGACCTTTAGGCATCTGATGTTAATTTTCATCATTCATGTCTAGAATTGAAACAATTAAAGGACAAGGTTGCTATTTTGGACCCTAGGCCCAATTTACTAAAGCCCTGTTTACCAAACCGAGCATTTTGTCAATAGATACGGGCTTAGACAGCAGTATTCTTTTGGGACTTGTTTTCGCTGCTTCCACATACGAGTCTGGCCACAGCTAGTTTATAGCTCGAAGGGTACTGGTTGTTTTTGGAATAAAATAATATATTTCACAAATGGAGCAGGTGATTTAATGATCAGTTTGCGAACCTTTTTCAGGAGAACATTCTGAGAGTGCAGCTTCCCATTTTGGAAAAGCAACATTGTCTTAGCTTTTCTAATTCAATTACGATTCTTCCACTGACTGCTGTGGTAGCCGAGCGGGAGCCTGCAGAACACTGATATCAGGATCAATACTGAAGCCACCAGTGAAATAATGCTCTCTGCGTCTAATGATCATGCCACATAATCTGCAAATAGGGCCTATGCTCCAAAATAGTGAACTTTAGATTAGTCTTTAATCAATTAGTCGAATGACAGAAAATTAATCACTTAGAATTTTGATAATCGATTTAACATTTTAATTATTTACCAAGTAAAGATGCCACACATTTGCTGGTTATAGCTTAACAAAAGCTAAGGATCACTTAATGTCAGTTTCTTGTCATCATACAAAATGCAAACAAACCATTTATGCACACCTGAGTCGACTTTATGCAGCAGGAACCAAAATAGAAGCATCACTGGTTGGATTGCCTTGATACCCGAGGCTATACTGTAGATAATATTATTAAAAGTTAAGTTGTGAATAAAAATCTTACACATTTTAGGTACTGACATTATTTGTTTTCATGATTAATCAAGTAATGCACATTGATATAATGCAATATGTGGTGTATTTTCGTGTCGTATCTTTATGTGTCCTTCCACAGTGGATGGTGAAGAAAAGAGACTCCAGGCAGAAAAACAGCTTCACATTGCGGGATGTCTGCACAAGCACGTCCATTAACATGGGAGCTGAAATAAAAGGTGTCTGCTCCCTGAGGCAACTATTATAGATGAAATGATTAATCCATTAATCTAAAAATAATCAACAGATTCATTGACGAGGAAAATATTCATTTGTTTCAGCCCTTTTCATTTCCAATTACACACTTATGTCAAGCAGATAATGCTACACATTGTCTCTACACTTTAGCAAATCAAAATTTCGCACAAAAATCCATCAGAAAGTGAAAGTTACGGTTTCTGACGGCTCTGTTGCATTTCACATCGCAAATTCAGCATAACCCTACAAAATACATCTTCATATATCTTCTTACTCAGCCATAGAAAAGGTTTGGAATAATGTATTTAAAATGGTACATGAGGGTGAATGGTATATGAGTGACATGATGGAGACTGTGGTAGCGCACCAAAAGTAGCCCAAAACTACATCCTGATTTCGGTCTGAACCTGACAACGCCTACAAAAATATTATGGGAAAAAAACTTTTAAGCAATTAATTAAATATGCAATTCATCATTAAGAAATTATGGACTGGGGTTGGTTCAAATTTTCTGCTCCAAAAATCACAACAAAATCCTAATTAGAGTCACTCCATCTTTAGATTCCACCCCCCACCTACAGAGTCGGTATCTTTCTCCCCGGTGACGGTGCACAACAGCGTGCGCGGTGTACTAAATCCTTCTTCTGTATTGCTGCAGCGGCGAAAAGCTTCCCTAATACCTCTCTCAATGTACCCTGAGAGCTGTCACCAGCAGTCACCACGAATAAAAGATGAAAATGATTCATGTGACGTTATGTTGTGCTCCTCAGTAAATCAGCAAGAACAAGTAAACAAATTTATGTTTCTTATATAACACGGAATGTGACGAGCGAGAGGAAAAAATATGACTGAAGGGTTTTATTTTATCCTTTTTGTCCTTCAGGAGTGTGAGGGGGTTGATTTATGAGTGTACCGTGTGTGTGTGTGTGTGTGTGTGTGTGCGTGTTGTCAGCTGCCAGACAGCTCAGCTAGCACTATTCTGTTCTGTTCTGGCCATTCAACCCAAACTGGCAGGCTCAATAGTGATTGATGGAGGTCAGGGTTCTGCACAAATCAAAACAGACAGACTGCACATGCATTTACACATATAGCCCCCCCCACACACACAGGCACACACACACACTGAACAATCCAGGCTGGGGTAACCTGTATCCTCCCTCTCCATCCACATGAATCTTAGCCACAAGTTTGCGTATCCCTACTCCCCTTGTCACTCCTATCCTATTTCTTCTGGCATTTTTTTTTTATTATTTTTTTTTTTTTGCAAGGCCAAAAGGCTGAGAGGCTGGTCATCAAATGTAAATCCACTTTAATGCCTGTGGTCACCACTCAACCCCAGTAGAGCTGGAGGAAAGCAAATGGCACACACAGTCGTATTTCCATTCAACGCTCTGCTACCTGCATTACTGATATTCACTGCCCCCCACTGACTCTGCACGGAACTGCACGGCTCTGCACTGGAGCAGCTCCTGGACAAAGAAAATTCACATCTCAGCGTGCGTTCACATTTTGGACACCGGTGATAAACCCATGACACCGTAGGATACAACGGAAACAAATAACACATTAATGGACGGTAAATAAGACAAATAAACACTCACACTTGATATCATGTCTTTTTTTTTTTTTTTTTACACACTTTGCACAATATTTTGTGTGGGTGAGATGAAGGCAATTTTAATGAGAGCACCCTCTAATTTCATGATACCTGGCTTTAGATTGATGCACGAAAAGAAGTGATTAGTGTTGTGGTCTCTTAATTGTGCCTCTCACTTTAGAGTCAGCACAACACAAGTAAAGCACATATTACATTTTTCACGCCCTCGTGATGCGGGTGTGTGTACGGCGGAGTTGGGGTAGGCGGCGGAGGATATGGGGGCATGGGGAGTGTAATTAGCAATTAGTAATTTTATCCACACAGGAAAGGTCAGTGTTAACAAGACAGAGTATCTAATTTCTCACTAGACATGAATCCGTGTGCAGACCGCAGCCTGTGAACACACACACACACACACGCACGCGCACACACACACACACACACACACAGGTGCACAGACACAAACAGGCACATGATCACTCGTATGTACAAAAACAGTGAGCTGACATTTCCATCGAGAAGTGAGCTGCTCTTGGTCATGACATTTTCTACGATGCTTAACCCCCTCCACACACACACACACACACACACACACATACTTGTTCACCTTGTGCACCAGCAAAAGCAAGGGAGCACAAATGATCACATCACAAGCCAAGGACAAAATACCAAAATACCATCCCAAATTATTGGGATGAAATGAAAAGGAGA
>OMLB01039039.1:3329-13709 GCA_900302555.1 Myripristis jacobus | reverse complement strand
TCTCTCTCCACACCTCTCTCACTCTCTCTCTCTCTCTCTCTCTCTCTCTCTCGCCCTCCCTCTACAATATACAGTATACAATATAAAATATACAATATACAATGCAATGGCATCGCTACAATACATCAAACATTTCCTTTTCCTCTCCTCATCTCCTCGTATCTCTTATTCCTCTTCCTTTTTTCTCTCTCTCTCTCTCTCTCTCTCTCTCTCACTGTTCTCACTCTTGGCTCCCTCCACCTCCCACACAGGCCCACACACATTCACACTGCGTTTCATAGGGAAGAAAAGGACGGCTACCTTTTGCAGCGGCAGTATGTGCACGCACACACACACACACACACACACACACTCTGACTCACTAGAAGCAGGATGTTCCCCAGATCGAAGGATATGTTTATCTCCTGTCGTTGTTGTGGTGTGGAAGGAGGATGTGGAGGTTGTATTTTAAAAGGACGGTGGTAGGACGCTTGGGCTAGGATGGGACACAAGCCATTACCAGCGAGAATATGAGAGAGAGAGAGAGACAGAGGGAGAGGGAGAGAGGGAGAGATCGCACAGAAATAAAAGTGAAACTGAGAGAAAATGAAAATGCATTGGAAAAGAATTTCACTGCGCTTTGAGTTGCTTCCCCTGGTCCCTAACAACAGGCAGAGTGATCTATCTACTGTACACTCCACCTAAAAAACAGCCGTCCAAACTCATTTATTCCAGCCCCCAGAGCGCCATATGGGAACTTGCTGATGCAGTTCCAGAACAAGTGCCGACAAAGTAGTGCTCGGCGCGGTTATGTGTCCCTATAGACGTGTTAGCATCATTGTCTGGCTGTGAGTGCCGTGCTCTTTGGTTGTGCTCCCTGTGGCGTGTCCCATTAGTGGTCCCTCGCAGGCCACAGCTCATTCCAGGCACGAGCCAAAATACTGCATTATTAAGCAGCCTGGCTTGTTTACCCTGTGTGATCAACCTTCAAAACAACCAGTATGATATGGCCACACACACACACACACACACACACACGCACACACAGACACATGCATTCACGTGTACATATGCACGTACACACGCACATTTTATTTACTCTCCTCCACAATGCCCCCAGGCCCAAAGCCCGATGGGAAAGAATTGGCGCTCTGGTTACGGGCAACAATGGTGGCATTTAATATGGGTCATGGTTTCTAGGCAACCACAAACCTAGTGGACTGGTGTTGGATTACTGATCGTTTCATAATTAATTACGCAGTATGAATAATTGATTGAGAAGTGTGGGGTAATTTACAGCCGTGTGTAAATGGGAGCCACTCCACTGCCTCACCCTTGAAGTGCGTGTGTGCGTGCGTGCGTGTGTGTGTGTGTGTGTGTGTATGCGTGCACACATGCAAATCCTATGAATTTCTACTGCAAGCTATCATCTCTGTAGCTGCTCAAAACTGGACCTACCTCTGGAGTAGCCACTCAGCTGCACGGGGCTTGGGAGGCTGATGGTGGGAACGACACTGAAAGGTTCTTTATGCAAAGGAAACAGGTTTAAATACCACATTTTGCTGATACAATAAGTTTAAAAGAAACGTCTCTTGTTCTTGATATATGGTATAAGCTGATATTTCTGCAGCTGTAGTCAGTAAATGGTTTATTTCTGGGGTCAAGCCAGATTATTGTTAGTCCATTTTACAGATTCAAAATGTCATGGGCAAAAATCAACTAGTTCTCTTTTTATTTTCTTTATTTTCATTTTCGTCTCTTTGAACTTTTCTCATATATGGATTTATAACAGGTCGCTGTTGTTATGGCCGTTATGAAAGAGGAGATGACTGGCACGCTGGGGAGAGGGGTTTAGAGAAGTTTGTGTGTGTGCGAACAGAGAGAGAGATTTAGACAGGGAGGCAAAAGAAGAGGAGGATGTAGGTGAGAGGTAGATAAGTGGTGTGTAGGAGTTTGAGTGGGCTGAAGAGAGCGAGAGAGAGTGAGGGAGAGGGAGAGAGAGAGAGAGAGAGAGAAAGAGAGATGGAGCTGAAAGCAGATCTGTAGAAAGAACCAGCCAGGATAGAAAACCGTCCTTTTCTTCCTCACATCAAGCTGAATCAAAAAGCAAGGCCGCAGGCTGGTGACAAACAGCCACAGATGCATGAGTTTAAATCCGTACGCCACTGAGATGGAGGTAACCTCAACATTTTTGGAAAACACACACTTCCACCGAGAAGCGCGCAAAATGTAAAGCATCACCGATGTTGCCGCCTTCGTTTGGCCGTTGACCTGTGGTGCTGACAGGCAGCCGTGCACGGGCTGACACAGGCTGCTGTTCTGAGGCTGACCAGTAGGGGTCAATGACCGTCACAAAGTCCTCTGGTGTTGGACTGCACCGAGAGGCCAAGATGGGCTTACAACTGGCAAAAGGTAAACCAGCACTTCAGCTGAACAAATTAACATGGGGCCTACAGAAAGGCAGACAATAGCTGAAAATGTGCTTATGGCCTTGAGAACATAGTAAGACAGACAGATAGATAGACAGATAGATAGATAGATAGATAGATAGATAGATAGATAGATAGATAGATAGATAGATAGACAATGAGTGCAGAGAATAGCAGAGTGGAGAGAGACTGAGAGGAGAAAAAGAAGACACGCTAATGTGTAATTGTATAATTTTTCAAGCCGTCTATCCCCCGGCACTCAGCATGGCCCGTTACTATGGAAACACAGAGGGATATGTCAAAAATAAATTTTGACAACAAGATAATGGGTACGGAGAAGGGTTCACAAACTAGTGAAGACACTGGAAAAGGGGAGGCGCGTGAAGAATAAAAAGAACATATTTACACTTTGAGCTGTGGGCTGCGTGTGAGGCGGCAAGGAGCGCAGCCGCGTTTCCCTCGGTTTCCTGTCAGACCGGGCCTGCTCAGACGAATTTACAGTATGTGGGGTCTGATGAATAGATTGATAGAGACGGAGAGAGGGAGAGAGAGAGAAAGAGAGGTTATGGAGGAAGTAACGGAAAGAAATGGACACCAGTATGTGTGGTATGAGCGGGAGATGCATAAAAGGAAGGAGGGAAGACAGAGGGGCGGCTGTCAATGGAAAATAGAGAAGGGAGGTGAAAGGAGAGACGGATTACTGTAGTGTCATTTTCCTCCTTCGACCCCCCACCATCTCTCCTTCAAACCCCCTTTTCTGACCTCGCACACACACACACACGCGTGCACACACACACACACACACACACACAGAAATACACACACATTGAATAATGTGCGGTTTCCTTGTTAGGAAGACCAATGCCTGGATTAGATAACTCTTCAGTACTGTATCACGTGCACACACACACACACACACACACACACACAGGTGGAAACTTGACTCGTGTAAGGGGGGCTGAAGAAAAGGGGGTAGTAAGACTCACACACGCAAGTCCCTATCAAGTTCCATCGTTAAGGTGTGTATGTTTGAGCATGCGTCTACAGTGTGTGTGTGTGTGTGTGTGTGTGTTGTGTGAATAGCTGAGGGTCTGGCGAGAGGAGCAGTGGATGAAGGCATGTGCAATTCACCATCGGAAACAAACCACACTCTGAATTTCACAGTGTCACTTTCTGGACAACAATAACAAGTTTACAACATCGATGGATCTCAGAACATTAGAAACAGAATCAGAGCTCCTTTCATTTGCCAATCACAGAGCGGGAGGGCGTCGCACGCCTGAATGTCCCCCAGTCCCATCGTCATTTAGCTGTCAGTGCTTTGAAACTCACTTTTGAACTATTTCTACAGATCTGTGGTACAGCTTTTCGCATCGGCCTCAAAAGGAATATTTTTCAACATTTTTTTGTTTCTGTGGTAGAACAACCCTGATTTAAAAACATCACATACTTGTAAACAGCGGTCACTTCTACACCCAACTGGTAATTACAACTAGGAATCTCATATTTTGTTTGAAAATGTATCTGACTGAGCAGGACGTAAAATCCTCACATCGGCTGCACACTACTGTCAAAGGTTAATAAACCCCAATTTAATGCTCCTTTTATCATCACAAACCAACTGTGCCTATTATAAAATTAAAAATATGTTTTTTTTTTAAATCAATTTTACAACTGTAACTTGACTGTCCTGTTCAGCTTTCCAACTGCCATGTTACAGGAATGAGAATCTGGCCTACTTCTACCTTCCGTCTCATATGACACGAACACGGCACGGACTTAAACTGTTTGCTGACTCGCGAGCTAATTCACCTTGTAACCATGGATGTGCCTCACCGATACCCTTTGTTTTTTAAAAGGCCGTCTCAAGAAGTTCTCAGAAGGGCGAAATCACTACAAGCCAGGACTTGTGGAGGCGTTCAGCTGTGTGGAGGGTCAGATCGCTGAATCACGTGAATAGCCTGCATGATAGCCTGTGCACGGTGTCAGATGTGTCAAACCAGCCCTGGTGCTGCACAAAGGGAAATGAAAACAGACCGCAAACAGTGGCGCTGCTCTTAAACATTATAATTTCAAAACCACTGAACAAGGCGAGATTAATCCTGACGCACAGGCAAATCCAGGAGCTCTCACTCTTGAAACACAACCAATCGTGCATTATCGTTTCTGAGGCCCAGCATATTATCTCATAGGATCCTTTCTTACAGAACCACCGGTCCTGACGTACCCACTTTCCTACTCCGCTCACCTTATTTTTAACAGAAATACAGATTCAGCCACTTTACTTTTTTTGTGCAAGACTGTGATCATCGGCCAGCTCACTTTTCACTGCAGCAACTAACACAACAACTGATTGATTTTTGGAAAACCAAGTGTTTATTTCCACATTCCAGAATAATTAATATAAATAATATAATAATTACTGAGGAGAAAGTGGGTATACTGTCCTAGCTGTTTGGCTGATGGGTGGGTATACTGTAGAGTGCCAGGAAAAGAGGAATACTCAATATACTTGTGTATACCATTCATATCATATTAACCACATTATTCACATTGCCATCTGAGCTACAGTGTGACTGTATGGGGACACTGAGCAGGGAGCTGGAATGAGGGAGCAGAAAGTGGTGTGTGTAGGGAGATACAGGATGTGTGGAATGGGATAATGTCACATGGGTTATAAAGTGTCAGAGTAGGATGTAGATTCAGAAAACACTAGGGTTACCGTAGTAACTAACTACAGGGATGGAATTAATCTTTCAGGCTCAAAATAAAATCAAAATTGATATATCACAGGGATTTGGACACAGGCTAATGAAAACTGTGAAGTGTAGCTGGCCACAATCCATCTCGTTGGTCCCATACCTTGAAATAGGATCGAAATTGAATGTTCTGCGGCAGCTTCCATATATTTAAATGATGTTGGTCCAAATACAAGGCTTAGGTAACATGTCCGCTAGGCAACAATAGGTAATTGACTGAGAAGCGTCCCCAAGGTGTAAGCAATGCTGAGATGTTTTGGCCGTGCTCAGGGGTTCCTGCTTCACTCAGCCCTGTGGGGGTGCTGTGATTTGTTATGGGAGCGCCCTGCAAGATGACTCCGCCTTTACCACAGAGTGGCTGTGTTTATCTCTAATGGGCAGGCTTGGTAAGTGTGTGTGTGTGTGTGTGTGTGTGTGTGTGTGTGTGTGTGTGTGTGTGTAATGACACTGAACTGTCATCCTGCATCCACCATCGTCATCTGCTTTTACAACCTATTAATTAGAGCGCTGCTATCACAGACTCCATGGCAATTTCTCGCTCTCTCTCTCTCACTCTCTCTCTCATCACCCCCTCTTTTCTCTTCCCTTTCCACAAATACATTCTCTCTGTCAAATAGCCTCCCTCTCACTGAATCCAGAGCTCTCTCTCTCTCAGTTCTGTCTCTGCCACTCTCTGTTCTACCTTTCATTTTCATTCTCTCAGCCAGTCATGATGTGGCACATGGTGTTTCACACTTTTCGTCCAAACAAGCCTTATAAATGCCATGAGTGCATGCACAGCTCATGCATGGGTGAGCCCATTAAGAATAACTAAATGAATCTTTTCTTTCTTTCTTTCTCTCTATCTGTATTTCTTCCTTACATCCCTCAGCTCCTGACAGAGAGGAGCGGAGCAGCCATGGATGAGAGATAATCACATGACTACAGGTTTAGTGGCAGAGCCAGGAAGGATATACCTGAATAAACATGCACTGTGTCTATGTTTTGTGTGTGTGTGTGTGTGTGTTTGTCTGTCTGTCTGTGTGCACATAAGTGTGTAATTGTAATATATACGTGTGTGTGTGTGTGTTTGTATACATATATGGTATGTATGACAATGTGTATATGAATGTGGGACCAATCTCTAGCTGGTGCTTACATTCATACCATTTGTAGATGAGTGTATGTATGTATGTATGTGTATGTGTGTGTGAGTGTGTGTGCACATGCTCATGCCTGCTTGCCTGTGCGTGGGACAGGTTGTAATTTACAGAGGGAACATGAAGGCTCATGAAGGGGCAGGTCCCGGGGGAGCCATCGGGTTGAACTGACTGTTCCCGGGACGTGCCCTGGGAAGAGACCCGATGTCACTCAGATAAAAACAACACACACGCCCTGTCAAACAGTGGGGGAGGATGGATGGAGGGATAGAAGAAAGCGTGAGTGATTAAAAAAAAAAAAGACGGAAAAGAGAATAATGACTGCCAGAGGTGCATGGACAAAGACAAGAGACAAAGAGAGATGAATAGATAGGAAAAAGGGAAACGGGACAAAGAGAGATAGGAAGAGAGGGAGAGAAAGACAAATAAAGAGAAAAAAGTGATGAGGGCTCGACACATTTCACCACCTAAGCAACACACAGGGCACTGTGCTCCCCTGGAAACAATACGTCATGACTTGGCACAGTCAGTGGCAGGGATTCTGATGGTGTAATGTAATATAGTAATACCTCTCTGCGGTGCTCATGGTTCAACCCCTGCTGGCATCCCACTGGACTGCTCATGCCTAACACATAATGGGTCCAACTGTGAATGGTGCGGTGTAAACAGGTTTCCATCAGTGTCAACTGCAGCCCGATAATTTATCTGATGTAACAGTTAGGCCATTAATAGTATGAAATTCTTGATTTTCACATGTATCATATGTATCAATAACGTCCATTTCAATGCAAACAAGAAGAAACCTAAATTCTTGTCTTTATTTCTTGTTTTTATTTAAACACATAAAAAAAAAATCAGTGGGATGACATAATCCCACTTGTTTCCACTTGTACTTGTTGTGCAGTTTAATTTGTGTCAGGAAAAGTATAAATACAGTGAAAGAAAGCAGAATAAAGCACATCAGCCCACAAGTATCAAGAAAATGACAATGACAAGAAAATTCTGGAAAAAAAAAAAATTATTAGCATTGGAAACAAGAATTTTAATACTGAATGTGCTACTAAATTACTGATTTTATTTGTTTATTTATTTTGTTTCATTTTATTTTATTCTTATTCTTCTTATTTTTTTTCTGCGTTATCTTATCCTGCTTTTAACTCATGTGGAAGCTGTTGGACTTATGAGTGCAGCTGCATGACCCAGCTGACAAAGTGGTAAAAACATGTAGCCTTGTAGGCTTATACAAATGACTTTGTTCTATATTTATTTCTTGTTTATGTTGAATTATTTTGTCGCCTTGCATTTTGTCCTGTCTTACTTCAGGTTACAGACCACACTGCTCCATACACACACACACACCTGCCCATGATAATACAATCAGGATACAAGCCTTGCCTTTATATCTGACAGGATTTCACACACCTACTGCACCACTGCCGCCTGAAGGTGAGTGCAACTCAAAATGTATTGCTACGCACGAGGTCTGCATTCAGATTATGGTTTTTGTTTTTTGTGTTTTTTTTTTTGTTTTGTTTTGTTTTTTTATAAACCTACAACTCTATGAAAGATGCACATTTTACAGCTGTGGCCTTTTGGGGATTTTCACTTTTCTTGGTGTGTAGCCACTGTACTGTAGCAACTTGCATTAGTATTGAAAGACTTCCAAATAATTCCCTGTGGTGTGAAGTAACAGCGCAGCAGTATGGCAGCAAGTATATGAAGTGGGACCTCACTGACAGCTGAGTTGGATAAAACACGACAGCCCATGATGAGGGAGTTTGCTGCTGTCACTCTCACACATCTGTGTTTATCGCCCCCCCAAGCCTCAGTCGTGTAAGCGCGGCCATAACCGCAACATCTGTGGAACATCCACCCTGCCAATACTGGCGGGGATGGGACGCAACATTTAAGGTGAGCCCATTTGCTGCTGTCATTCTCACACAGTTTTCTGTTTATCATAGAAAGTAGAGTCTCTCTGGTTTCCTCTATTCATCTAACGGTTGGATCTTCAGCCGTGCTGCCAAACAAAGCAATAAATATCCCACGTCGTTTGATCCCTGAGAAAAGGAAGAGGCTTTGATCACTTTTCCTGGAACACACGGCATACCTAGCACAATACGGAGGTGTTTTTTCCTTGCTGACAGAGAGATGGTAGTGCAGAGGTAATGAGCATCAGCTCAGAAACAGCAGTGCGTGAGATGTCGCACGAGACAGCAAATCATCAAACAAACGAAGAAAACCGAGCATGGTAATCCACACAATCTTACAACCTTAAAGAAAGATTGAGATATGGTTTTTGACTTGGCTTGGTTACTTGACTTCACCAGGAAATATGGGGAAAATGTTACAGCATGTGCTTGTCAGGTGTTTCTCAGTTAACTGTAAGGGCCATTACTCCACAGATGTTTTCCCCACACTGTGGCTAGTGCTTAGTGAGGAGGAATAACAATAACAAAGTAAAATTTAAAATGTCAAAGTAAGTCTAACATATTGTGACATTAGATTTACAAGGTTATATCCGAGTGGAGAGTAAAATATGCGATGTCCCAGTTTGCATAGCTGTTTCGCACTTTGTACTTTTTGAAACTTTTATTCTATAATGTCTCTTTTCAAAAACAAATAGCACCACACAAGCATAAATTACACTCAACACTCAAAGACTAAGAATATTTGTATTCGATTTTGATTCACAAAAAAGGCTTATATTAAATGGTTAAACTGACTGACCACTGTAAAAGGTCAAATATCGGCTGGAGTAACCAGGTCATACGGTACAACCTGTAATGAATGACCAGGAGGATGCCTCTGTAGACAAATAGTCCTATCCAGTTACGTTCAGTGGTGCAAAACACACACGCGCGCACACACGTCCACAACACACACATACACATTCCAACACAGATACAAACAAACAAGGCCCCATCCCAGAGGGGCAGTAGAGGATCAGAGAGCAGAGACAAGAGGATGTCCATTAGGAAGCTTCTGTAATTGGGTTGCAGCAGGGGGCAAAGGCTCATATACACAGTAGCAGCTCAGGAAAACAAGTTCTTAAGACTCAAGCAGTTAGCAGGTAGTGGGTGTGTATACACCTCAGCAAGCTGTATGAAATACTCCTGTCTCTAATGTGCAATATGTACAATGAGCTCTCTACTGAATAATATGTTAATCTGCCCAAATATGTTAACATCAAGAAATGGAGAGATCATGTAAAAATGAGCGATAGTACTTAGTACTAATGTAGTACTAAATACCCTCAGATTAAATTGAACCCTGTGCAATTAAAGTCCATTCTCAAGCTGTCATAGTATACAAAATGTGTACATTGTATACAGTATTATATAATGTATTACATTATTTTGAGGCGAAATATGTGTGTTAAATACAGAGATCACACTGTTGTATCCATTTACTGTAATTCAGTTTTTGACATCCTATCCTATCCTACATCCCATTACTGTATGCTTACTGGAGCATCTTATCCCATATGTCTAAGCCAGTAATCCTAGATAGAGAGATAAGCTTGGAGAGCTCAGAGACTTTTCCTTGACCTAACACCTTACACTTTGTGCTATGGCAAGCTGACAAACTTATTGTAAAAGCTTCATAAAAATGGGCTATAAAATGAACCATATTTCAATCTTATTCCGACATCAAAATGGAGCATATGGTCAACAACTGTCTAATGGCAGACTGTCAATACAGGGCACGCATACAACATCTAATAAACTCTTATAATGACTGGCACAGAACACCAGAAACCATAGCTTTATGGCTTGAGTGTGCAGTTAATGCCCACCTGTGTGCTCTTCCATGTGGCAATTAAAGCTTAGTGCCACATACAAAAAACATGGTGTGATTCAACCAACCATACCATTTTTTTTATTATTATTAGCCTAGTGTGAGAGAGGAGACAGGTGTTTAATTACACCTGCACCACTGACCACAGTGGTTGTCACTGTTTGACTAAACAAAGGACAGTCACAAGCAGACCTTAATGGCCTCTTTCCCAGTCTCTCCTATCTCTCTCTACTTTCAGCCGTGTAATAAAGGCCAAATAAAGGCCAAAAAAATTAA
>OMLB01039031.1:8202-26369 GCA_900302555.1 Myripristis jacobus | reverse complement strand
CATGTGTGCACATTTGTGTGTTTGTGTGTGTGTGAGAGAGTGTGTAAGTGTGTTAAAGATTTCATGGCTCTGTGTGTACTGGGACTTTGTTTCCTTGAAATCACTGACTGGATGATCTAGAAGTATCACTCTTGCATGTCCTCTGTACACAAAAAATCCTTTAACATTATTATTATTACAATCATTTTAAATTCAACCTTTATTTATTCATTTTAATCCCATTGAGATTAAAGATCATCTCTGCCTTGAAGACAAAACACATTTAGTTAGAGACAGGACAAGAATATAAATATTCAATGTGAGGCAAAAGACAATTTCAGAAAAATAGAGAAAAAGAAGAGAGAGCAGTAGAAGGATGGGAGTGAGGGCACAGTAGGGAAGGAAGGAAAATATGAACTGAAAGTGTGAGAGAAAAAGAACAAAGGGCAAAGTCATAAAATATTTCTCAAATCTCATTAAATATTATTACATGACAGCTAGCAGCAGACATTGATTAGAAAAGTGACAGTTTTTACTCTCTAGAAACTCAGCAGTGGATCAGACTTGATCCACATGGCAGCAATAAGCACCACAGGGTTTCTCCCAGGTGAAAACTATTACTACAGGCTTCCTGCGTACAGTACCAGTACACAGTAATGGTTTCTGAAGGTACCAGCAAGGTTCCTGCGTGTTTTATGAAGGCGTTCCACAGGGAATCATCTGGGGTTCCCTTTGGTTTCAGTTTCCACAAATCCCTTTTACTTTGCTAATTTGTTTTGTTTAACTTTGTGTTATGTTTAACGTTTTATCAACCTGTCTAATACAAATAATCAAATTAACTGACTCTCACTTGACCTTTAACTTCAAATTAGGTTGATACTAAATTGACACTTGTTGAATATTAACACTGGACAAGCCAAATAGCATCATACGAGGACTGAGTTGATACTAATGCCACACCTATCTCTTAGGGCTATGGATGAAAGAATTGCATACTGTATTTGTCGCTGTTCCTGAACCGTATAAAGAGATAGAGAGGGGATCATCCACTAGCACCCCAGTGCTGAAGCTAGTGCTACACACTTTGACGTAAGACCAATTTAATGTTCTTTAATTGCCCAAACTCTTACGCAAGAGGCAATGTTACTCTTCCACTTCATCCACTCCCAAGACACTACTTCACAGAGGAAAATGTATGCATATCTAATAAAGCACATACTGTCCATTTAACTCCTAACAACGCCTGCACACTTCATTAGACAACATAGCAGTCCCTCTACATAGAATAGGGTGGCCAGTTAGAGATTATAGTACATTTCCCACTTTCTATGGTATCCGTTCTTAAAGAGGTACACCATCATTTACCCACATTAGAGCATCTATTGTTTACGAAAAAAAAAAAAAAAGCCTGCAGGCTGCGGAGGGCCCAACCTGAACTGAGCCTGATATAACGATGAAAGAATTAGAGGCCTAATGGTTTCTTTCAAGCTGAGGCCAAGATTACAAGCTCTAATGCACAAACACATTGCTTTCCATGGAGCGTCTTCACCTGAATTAGCTAAGTAGTTACAAGAGATGATCCTATTAACTCCACCATGACCCTGGAGATCTTGGCTGTTATGCCTTTCATGATCTCTTGCTGCACACATACACCCAGAAACACACTCACGCATGCACAGAGTATGATAATTTCCTACAGTAGCTGCTGCTGTAGTCCCCTTTATGAAATATGGATGTGAATAAGCACAGGCTTTGATCATGTTTCTCCTTGCCTTGTTGTTAGCGAATTCCTGCATTATCATGCTGTTAAACTGGTGTGTACAAACAGACACAGATGAATGAAACCTTAGACAAGAGCCGGCATAACATATTTAAAAGTGGCTTTCAGGGGGACACACACCCTCACACACACACATTCTCTCTCTCATGTGACTCCATTAGTGCTGAGGCCTCCACCTTATCTTGTTTCTCACTGCTCTCCACTCATACCTGCTCTTCATCTCTCATCCGCTGCACTCATTTTCCCATCCTCTCCTCCTACTCCACCTCCCTCCCCCTCACATTCCTTTTGTACTTATTTATTTATCCATTCATCCATCTTCAGTAACCATTCCATACATTATTCATTGTCAGGGTCACAAAAGGCTGAAGCCTATCCCAGCGTGCATTGGGCAGGAGGCGCGGAAACATCATGGATAGGTCGCTGGTCCGTCAGAGGCCAATCACACAGACAAACACACTCAAATACATTCACAGCTAAGGGCAATTTAGAGTGCCCAGTTCATCTGACCTGCACGTGTTTGCACTGTGGGAGGAAACCAGAGCACCTAGGGGAATCCTGCACGAAAATGGGGAGAGCATGCAAACCCCACCGTGCCGCCCTTATTTATTTATTTATTTTTATTTATTCATTTATTTATTTTATTCTCTCTGGCTTTCCCCCACATCTCTGCTATCTTTCAGCTTCCCCTACTGCTGTGTGTGTCTCTTCATACATGTTAAAAAGTGCATGAATAAAGCATAACAGAAAGCCAGGTATCAGAGTGTATGTATTTGTGTGTGCGTGCGTGTGTGTGTGTGTGTGTTCAAAGGTGCATACATATGTGCAAGCGGGGAGTGTACGTTCGAGTGCACACTTGCATCCCTATCAATTGAGATAAAAGGCATCCCAGTGTGACTACAACTTCCTAATAGCAGCGGTGACCTTCATCCATACATAGCAGTCCTCTAGGAGTGCTCGATAGATAAGAGTGCTGTTTTCATACATGTTAACAGCCATGTGGGACCTTCATAGATGGCTGTCCTCTTATCAGCGACAGTATGTACAGCTCTCCAAAGTGTTTCGCAGGCCGTGCATTCATTGCCCAGGGTAATACTCAGCCTTAGACTTGAGATAATTTGGCTTCATTTTAACTTTGCAACAGTTAGCCCCGGGCTAAGTCAACTTTAGAAACTTGTGGTGACCCCTGATCCACAGCTGGGCTCTACACACCTGGAGAGAGAGTGAGTGGAGGAGCTGAACAGAAAGTAATAATTTGCAGCATTTTTACCTCAACACCGGTTTTGCTACTATTTTACCAATTCATATTCTTAGACACAATAGAGATTCAACCTATATTCAGTTAATCAAAGCTTTTACCTTTGCTGTTCTAAATATCCGATTTGTGGAGGGTCTTTCCCAGGAAAAATCCGCCCAGGAAATGATGCATTTTATGTTTCCTGCAGGACCTACAGCAGTTTGTTTGGGATAAATAGAAGAGGATCTGGGTAGCTAGCATCAGCGACACACACACACACACACACACACACACCCACACACACCTACTCACTCACTCAAAAAGGAGGAAAGAAACAAAAGGAAAGGAAAGGAAAAAGAAACACTGATTTATCAATAAGAGACGTGGCTAAGTGTAGGGGAAAACATTGAAAACAATCCTCTTTGCGCCGTAGATGTGCAGCATCTCACTGTACAAGAAATATTCCACATATAAGCAAACTGTCACACTTAGCTAGTTTTATGGAAATTAGCTATGTTGACACCTTTGGCCAGAAGAAACTTTCCCAGCAGTCTTCTGCAAGCTTACTGAATCAACAGGTCTGTGTTTTCTTATATCTCAGTAATAAAGGTCAGGGTTTGTTTTAGGTAGCTAAACATTACTACATAAATTGATGGTTTGATAATTGTAGCATTTTTTCCTATAGAAGTCTACAGTTTTCGCCAAGGTAACTGGCCTTGTAGTGTACACTTGTAATTCAGTGACACTGATAATGTCACTGATATAATATGATAATGGAGATAGTTTGACATCAGCAGAGGAGGATGTTTGATTTATCGTGCATTTGCAATGGTAATCATACTAGGTTAGTATATTATAGAGGCTCCTATGGGTGTCCTTTGCTCTCCTGTTACTGTATTGCCTGCAGCCACTGCAGCCTTTAGGTTAGTTGTTCAAGCTGGAAGTTAAAAAATTTTTACCTCTGGATTTTCAGACTAATTAGCTGAGCGGTGCACTACGCAGCAACTGTTAGTCCAGTTTTCTTTGGAGATTTGGACAAACGTAATTGGGGAATTATTATAAATCTACTATGGCATAAGAAACAACAAAACTTATACTGAGACAAATAGCCTAGCTCTGTTAGGTTCCACTGGTTTTCAAGAGGAGAAGGTGCTTTGTTTTCTTCGTTTCCACGCTTGATCATTGTATCTATGAGCGCTTACAAATTCATTTCCTGATGAACTTGTTGGCTTCCAACAGCAGGATACACACATACACTCTCTCTCTCTCTCACACACACACACACACACATAAATGCAAGCGCATCATATCCTAGCCTTGTTAATAAAAGGTATCCTTAACCCTAAAATATGTTTTGAAACAATATTAATTGGCAAGAGAAAATATAGGCTGTCACAGAGGGTTTGTGTGCGTTTATCCCATAAACACACTGACACACACAGACACAGATACACACAGACATACACACACACACACAACCACACGCATCAAACAGAGCAGTATATCTTAGGTACGCAGGCTGGTAAAAAAAAAAAAAGAGTGCTGGAAGCAAAACCAACATTAAAAGGTGGCTGCTCAGTCAACAGCTTAATGCAAAAATATTTATACAGACATAATGAACCAAAACGATTAAACGTAAGTCAGGATTATCAATGTGTCTGTGTGTGTGTGTGTGTGTGTGTGTGTGTTTGTGTGCGTGCGTGCAGTACTGTAAATGATGTGAGGCGGCAGCAGTTACTCCCACAGCTTACTTAGCATTGCCTCAGGTGCACACCAAAGAGACACACACGCACACACACGCACACACACAGAGTCATTAGTAAGCAACCCACATTTTTAACGGGAACCACCTACTCGACACCGACAGAAAATTCTCTTCTCCTCTGCGCTTCCCTCCTATAATCCATCTTACTTTCTTCTTTCCTGCCATCCTCTGCCTGCTTCTCCTCCTCTGTCCTTTCTTCTCCCTTCCTCTCCTCCCCACTCCCTGCTTCCCTGTCTCCTCTCCCCTCTTTCCCTCCGCTCTCCTCCCCTCATTTCTTCATAAGAGAGATAATACGAGGGAGTGACAGAGATAGAGTCTATCAGAGGTTGTGCAAGAGATACTAAACAAGAACGACTGTGCTAAGCTCACAGTATATTTAGACTGGCATATTCAAATTAGTGCACCATGGAATAGCAAATACACAACATCTAGAATCAGTGTTTGATGACTTGTCATCCTGCTGTGCTTATATATTTACTCCCAGTGGCTTCCAAATACCTTTTGTTGCATATTAAATCAGTGTAATGACCCTTTCCCTCAGCATAACGGAATGAAAATGCTTCACCTACTGTTACTGTGTGTGTGTGTGTGTGTGAATAGTTATTGTTTGTGTGTGTGCATGTGTGTGTGAGAGAGAAAGAGAGAGAGAGAGGAATTGCTGCAGTCTCTCGCTCTCTTTCTCCCTCTGTGTGTGTTTTCCTGTGAATTTCCACTGAAATGTCAGAGCTAAGGACTTAATGTGACCATTTACATAGAGGAAGAGCGGTGTAATGTAGCATAGAAAACAAATGAACTGACACTCAGCACTGTGTGTTTAAGAACAGTTTCTATATGCCATTACACTTTGGTTATAAATGACCTGAGACAGAGAGAAAGGAAAGCGAGGGAGTGTACGAGACGAGCAAAACACAGAGGACGTCTTTCAGCAAGAGTGAGAGAGACAGAGATGGCACAGAGGCAGATTTCAAAGGACAGTTTCTGTGCTGCCATAAACACAGTCTGCATATAAGTTTGCTCTGAATGAGAGAGACAGATGCAGAGAGAGAGAGGGAGACAGAGAGAGAGAGTGAGTGAGAAAGGCAGGGACAACAAGGGAAAGTCAGACGGTGAGAAGGAGATAATGAGTGAAACAGTCGGACAAGTCCACGAGTCCTGACTGACTGTCTCTCAGTATTTGTTCCCGGTGTCATTCATGCCAGTCAAGACTGTGGCTGTCTCGTCTCACACAAATCCCAAAGACCTGAATCTTCAAGCAGATGACAGTGCCGCCGATGGAGAATGTAGTTTCAGTTGCATTTTTGGAGAAAAAACAACAACAAGTTGATGACATGACACATTGACAGGTCAACATGTCATGTTGACATGCTGACATGTTGATGAGCTTTCAAGCTCGAATTCCCCTCAAATTCCATCAAATATGTTGTGCTGCATTGCCATCAGTGTGACATTGATGTACTGTGTTTATTAATATGCATAAGTAGCATTTTTTTTTTCTTTTGGCCAATAAACTGCAACCAGACACCTGTACAGTTTGTCATTTTGAAAACACTACATAAAATATTTTAAACTGAACACCACAGCCTTTGTTGATTGCTGGTCATTTTGTGATTTTTTTAATGAATCAGTAACTTATAATTTTGTTTCTGCTTATTTCAGTGCACTGTATGAGGATGAATGCATGTGTCAGCAATTTAGAACTGAACCCTGGCTTTGTTAAAGTTTCAACCCTGTCTTCTGAAAATTACCATTTACTTACCAAGTATGTAACATTTGCACCAATGCTCCACTGTCACCTCATGCTGGAGTCAAACTGGTTGAAAGTTGGTTGTTTGATCCATCCAACACTGCCCACCTCCTAGCACACACTGCAGACTAAGTGATTATATTCTTGTGATATGTAGCAAACAAACAAAATCCGGGACAAAATCCATTCCCCTCCAAACGTAATTGAGAATTAGGGTTCTGTGAGAACAGATTTTTTAGGAGATAGGACTCTTAAGTTCAGACACAGCACCAATGCAACATGGACAGTGGAGCAGGTTTCACTGATTTCAAAGGATTCCTATAATACCTAATGGCAAAGGCTGATGCTCAGAGGAAAAGTGTGGAGCTGATTACCACTGCCCGAGTCTTTCATTCTCAAGAGTTGGGGTCAGCTCCCATCCAGCGACTGAAAGAGTCAAGACAAAGTGGGGTTCACTCTGATTGTTTCAGCTGACAGGTGCTGCACACTCTGTAGCACTGCACGAACTGGTGTGATTCAGCTCTGTCTGGTGAGTGAGTAACACTAATTAAAACTCAAACATTTCATCTTTGTAGGCATATAAGCTTAATAATAGCTGAGCATGTATGTGCCACTACACTTCTTAATTTCCAAATTTTATACCTCAGTGATGTTTAAGCTGAAAAGCAGTTGTACTGTTGTAATGGACTGCCAAGGAAGATATATTAAAATTAACAATAACAATTCATTTTTCCATTTCAAGGAGTCCTATTTATTCATACAGCTGCTCAATTTGACGTAAGGTGGTTCTGGCATCAGGCTTTCCACATTCAAACATTAAATATAGTCAGTCCACTGGGCAGCAACAAGGGGTCATTTAATGGGAGTCAAAGAATCGACTCCAGCAACTCTGAATATTGGAGTTGGGAGTCAGATTCATCTCCAAAAATCAAGTATCACTACTCAAAGACTGTAATGAAGCATGGAGGTTAAAGAGGGGGAAGTTGTTTTATTTTACTGTTACTTATTCTGGTAGTTGAGGAAGAATGTGGTCTTCTGCAAAAGTGGTTGCAGATTGAGGCCAGCGAGCTGCACATTCTCCTACTGTTGGGCACTGAGTATTTCCACTGGAGTGAATGGGCCCTAAGTGCCTTGCTCAAGGGCACCTTGGCATTAAGAGCAGAGTGACAGTATGTCTTGTTCATTTTGCCCGCTGTGGCTTTTCCAGTCTTGTGCAGTAATTTTGTTCACAAATTCTCTTCTTGCAATCATTAGGTTTCCACTGCCTCCAAAACTAGCTGGAAATGCAACTCAACAGACCTTGACACCCCTGATGTTTGCAAAGCATTTCAATTGTAACTCTTCACCTGATGGGGATTGCAGTCAGGAGTCAGTTGGCACTTAATATTGTAGTCTGCTAGCTTGGTGGTGAAGGCATTAGCATTTAAATTTAACTGCTGGGAGGTATCTCAGATAAGTCTTAGATCTGTTTCTGTTTCCAAGTTTGGTAGAGAGATGCTCATTTTACATTGAGCGTGAACAGTCAAGCCATTGCAATAACCTATGCATTGAGGTTTGATGATGCATCTCTGACTGAAGAACTGGATCATTTATTTCTAGTTTTTCTGCGAGACTTCATTGTTTTGGATCTGGACTGAACTCTTCAAAGTTTTCAGTATCACACATGAGGAGTGCATTTCCAATCTAATGTCTGTGTGTTACAGTGTTATAAAACCAGTGAGTTAAGCTAACAATTATTTTTACATAAATATCATAATTTGAGTAAGCGGTTATTTATAATAAATAGTGGGAGTTATCCCATTTCACAACAAAACTGCTGTATATTCTGTTTTAAGATTCATCTTGATGTGAAAGACATCTATATATAAAGTAGTCACCTTTTTACTTTCTGGCTTCTTGAAAATATAATAGCCCAGACACTTGTCCTTACTGTGATTATGGTAAAATGGCATTGCAGGAAGTAGTGCAGAATAATACTGAATCACCTATAATCATAGAAAAGCAAAACCTCAAAAAGATGCATACATAAGAACAAAAAACAGGAAAGTTTTATTAAACATTTCATTTTATAAATTACATGTAATTTATATAAAGAATAGTCATTTATATAATTTATGTAACTTATTGACAGCACAGTTTCCAGTACATTACTGTATCACAGAGCTTTGGTTTTCACCATGTTAGGTAAATTACTAAATAGGTAATTAAGTAAGTAAGTAATTAAGTAAATGAATAAAATAAATAAATACATACATAACTCAATGAATAAATAAATAAATAAATGCTTTGGATCTGCATATTATTTGGAAAATGTTTTGATGTTGAATTTCAACTTGCAGTGTAAAAGTACTTAGATCCATTACTTTTATAGTTTACAAGGGGAAAAAAACTAATTTCGACTAGGTAGCAATGAACAGAAGCTTCCTTTTATGTCAATATCTCCACATCCTCAGTGAATTGCACACCTGAAGCATGTATAACTAATTTTCAATTAATTCTTGAAGTTTTAAACTTTTGCAATAGTTGCTAGTGCTCCTATCAGGAAAATTGGCTCCACATTACATTACATGCATCATTTTTGACTGGACCAGACTGCTCTGCACAGTTTTGTGCATTTTCATGCATGGGAAGGCAATTTTTAAACAGAAAGAAACAAGACAGAAAAAAGGGAAGAAGGAAATAAACAAAGAGACAGAGACACAACAATAATAAACACAGCAAAAACAAACAATAGGCTATCTGGCCTATGGGCTGAGATGCCAGAAAAGAATAATCAGTAACTACCTCTCAGGTTAAGATGTGGTAGCAAGTTTGTGTGCAAATTGCATCTTTGATCAGTCTGATTGCCTGGCTGAACCTACGTGGTGTATGATTAATTATCCAAAGTGGCAAGAGTAACGTAAAGTGGAGATTCAGCCATGGAAGAATTGTACACTGCTGGTGAAGGACGTTCAGCACCACGGACAGCGACACTGCAGAGACACCTGGGTGAAATCTGGGAGGAGCCATGCGACCTCGTGTTTCTGCAGTCCCAAAGGTAACATACCTGCACTCAACTTTTCACAGTATGACAAGCCCGGGCAGCGATCTCTAGAGCCAGAGACGAGGAAGGTGGTTGAAGAGCGCTGAACCTCCTCACATCACCGTCTTGGTTGTTATGTTACACCCTTCCACTGAAGCCCTGATCTGAGAAGGTGACCTTAGTCACCTTTAGCCTGCACCCACCTTTCCCCCATGTTGTAAAATAAACATTCTTGTTATTTTCAAACCCAGGCTTTCTGTCTGTAGTTTACCAAGCAGAATAACGTTTCTCCATTTTCTCCAGAGGTGCCACAGTACATCTTGCATTTTAGGGCAGAATTTAGCCTTTAAAGCAAACAATGGTGATGTATGTACAGCTTTAACTTTGAGCCTTTTTTGGGCCTTTGGGTATTTTCTTGCTTATTTATTTTAATACACATTGAGAATGTATATAAAAAGCCTTTCACAAACATATGGCAAAACTACAGCTTTTACCCAGCTTCACAAGTCCTTTTTGTTATCTTAGTGACATAACTGATCATTTTAATGACACAGTAATATACTGTATCTCCAAGTACTGCTTGATCCTTGTTCTTACTACTATTATTGACTTATAATCCGGTTGATCTTGGTATTAATATTTATCTTACTATCACCCTGAATGAGACGTAAAGGAAAATGTCTAGCATCTTACAGTGTTTAGCTACCACAGATTAGAGATCCCATATAAATGTAAATTTTAACTTTAACTGCTGCTATAAAAAAAAGAACTTAAAAGTTTTGGCTGCATTGTGTGCAGCATCTGAAAGATCTGTTTATTATGGGGATAGACATCGCTGTTCATCAGATGTTATGTGTGTGTTTAGATGGGGAAAAGTGTGGAAACTGGCTTTAAAATTCATCTTACTTCAGTCCTACTTCATGTACTGAGCTGGAGAGTCTGCATGGGGAGTCACAGGTCAAAGTGCAGCAGTGTTTTTCAAAGGATTTTGACCTAAGGGTGACAGGAAATTTCAATGGGGTTGTCAAATCCAATTATAGAATTTCCATACCTGCAGTGCACATATTACCAATATGAAAAACCTGATATAATGATGTGAGGCTGGGAAAACAAACCTCAGGTTGTACTCACTGAGGAAATATGTCTTGTTATGTCTGCTATTACTGATTGCAGCGTAACTGAAAGCGAGACTTCTTCAAATAAACACTTAATGAATATGTATTGTTCAGTAACACTGGCTGTATAGTCAGTGTATTGCTGTTTATATGCACAGAGGGCATAGGCTCTTACCATTATATGAAGAAAATGTACTTTTACTAAGATAAAATAAAGATTTACAATCCCGTGTGAATGTAAGTTGGGCTGCAATGGTTTGACATTTTTTAAAACAGTGGGTCCCCAAAACAACAAGACTGAAAAACAGTGAGCTTACACAACAAAAGGCTTGGAGCTGGAGGGGATTCAATGTCTTTCTTAAGCATGTTTCAGCAGGATGGAGGCTTGCCAACAGGAGGGTTCAAACCAGGGTTGAGGGGCAGTCTCTGGTATTTACGAGACCACCCTGCTGCCCCCACTCCATTCCTACAAGAAAAATCAAGTTTTGGTCTCTATTTGCTGTTTAAGAAATCATACCTTAATTTCAGACTTCTGGATAACATTCAAGCAAGAAATGCCTGCAGTGCTAATGCACAGTAGATGCAGGAAAAAATGCATGACGCAAGACTTCACAAAAACAGTAATGTTTTGATGAATTACAGATGAGAGGTTGGGTTCTTTTATTTCCCAGCATGTCTTTAGTCATTGGAATAATGTTTGTGTGTTTACGTGCCCATCCCTCCCCCACACTTGAGTTCCCTTTCAGGGTAAAAGTTTGGCTTTGAGTCAAGCAGTATTGAGCTGTCACAGATTAGTCTCAACTCTTCTCCGTTGAGCTCATTCATTTTCACACAGACCTACACTAAACTGTCCAAGGCAATTGGGATAACATATGTGGATTGTGTTTTAAGGTGGATTGCAGGCTCTGAAACCAGCAGTGTTGAGTTATTCCTATTGGCAGCCAGTCTCCTTGCCTCTTGAGTCAATCAATCTTTGTCTGTCTTTTTGTTAACAAGTCCTGTTTGTGTGTGTATTGAGAGAACTGGAGAGAGGGTGAAGAGAAGAAGAGAGTTTTGTTTAGGAGAGACAGGAAGAGAAAGAAAGAAAGAAAGAAAGAAAGAAAGAAAGAGATGAAGAGTGAAGCAAGACAAAAGAGATGCACAGAACCAAAGTTTGTTTTTTTTTCCCTTCACTTTTTTTTTTTTACTGTGTCCTCTATGTGGTATACACAATGACTCAACCTAGATGAAAGCACAACTTGAGAGAAGAACAGATATGTGCGACTGTGTGAAACAGAGAGAAAAAAAGAGCACAGGAAGTAGGAGGGGGATAGAGAGCAAAAGATAAGGATGGAATAACAGAGAGGGAAAAGAGAGAGCGAGAAAGAGTGAGCCACAGAGAGAGAGAGAGAAGTTTGATTGGGTCTAACTAAAGAACATGTTTGATGTAATGTCTCAGAGCCGGAGTACCATTCAAAAAGCTAAAGAACAAATGAAGAGACAAAACATTTTTGGCGTCTTGCTGTTGATGAAGCTTGAGTGTCTTTCCTGTCTGTTCAGCCATTTTGACTATCACTGCTCATGCTACGCATCCAGTTCTTCTTCAGTCAGTTCCAGACAAATGGCTGTTGCTGCTGCAGAAGATGTTAAAAAAAATCTCTCCCTGTACATCACAGAATTTTCCCCAGGAAGGACCCACCTGGCATTTCAACAGCAACTGCAAAAGCTTTTATAAACTGGGTACAGATTCAATTATTACTATGTGGACAGGTTGGCATAGTTTCCTAGCTCTGCACAGGTCGACATGGATCACTGGGGAGAAAACAGAAGGGCATCACAATCTAAAGAATCAAATGCAGGCATGGAGTCTGAAAATAATCACCTTTGCTGACGACTTTGCACTGGAGGGATGGATGGATTTGCGCTGTCTTGTTGAATAGCACCTCAGCTTATCACTCTGGCAACAGTTGTCACACAGTGGAAACAGAATATTAGCACTACCTCTCGCTCTAAGCAGTCAGATATCACTAATGTACAGAGAGCCGTGCCTCCTGGGTCGACCTGCACTGTCCAGGAGTTTTCACTGAACATCAGCCAAAGCAACCCTTCTGTAAATCATGTGTCCATACAGTGTTTTACCTACGAGTGTAGTCAAACTCAAATGTACCTTTAAATTACAATTAAACACATATGGTTAGTTATTCTTTTAATATTGGTGGTTTCATGGTATTTATTCAAAGTACCTAGTAGTAGTAGTAACAATTATACTGTAAAAGCATTTAAACTGTTGTTTGATAGTGATAGTGCCAGTTCACATTTCACAGCTTTAAAGCTTGCAGCTAAATTTTAATAGAGTGTAGTGAAGGAGCCAAGAACAAAGCTGATTACCATTGTGAATGGAGGCTTTTTGAGCCCAGGGACATTATAACATTTTTGATTTTCAGTCTTTTATTTTTATTCACCAGCTACTGGCCCTGCCATGTCCTGGGGGCTCAATGACAAAAACTAACAAGCTGTTTTACAGTTAACTTCTGCGGTAGCACAGAAACCTTTTAAACACAACTTTTTTGGCATTGAAAACTAAGAAAATCGCAAATATCAATACATACATCCCTTTAACTTGTCATTGTGTCAGATTGCTTGCTATGCTTGCACACTTTCCAGAGAGAAAGAGAGTGGGGACGGACGAGACTAATGCTGTCATGACAGAACTCAAGTCAACACTGTCAAATGCCTCATCTCTCTCTCTCTCTCTCACACACACACACACACGCACAGACACACACAATTCAAATCTGCAAATCTGTCACATGCCTTGTCAGTCTCCCCTGCACACACACACACACATACACACACACACACACTGAGGCAGACACATACATGTACCCATAAACACACACTCACATGCATGCCTGACAGCTATGTAGCCTGCTGTCATTCGCTGCAACACAACATGAACACACACATGTACATTTTACGACTGCACACATAAATATACATGCATTTGCACTCACAACTGACACTGTCAAAAGTCTCATCATACACAACCATTCTCTCTCCCTCTCACACGGACAGATTTACACACTCTCACATACACTCAGTCCCAGACAAGCCTTGGTGTGTAGAGAGTGATTTCCATGTTTCAGTCATGATGATAAACTGTAGCGTTAATAGGGTTTCAAAACCGAATCACACCTCCATACCACTATTGTTACCCTTTAAAATACACAGCAAAGGAAAAGATAGACAGTTATATACCTGTACATTTGGAGACATACATTAAAACAAATGCAGTGAATATAGATTTTTTTTGTCCTAAAGGAAACTACACAGCCACTGAACACAGTCATATCGAGCAATGGCTAAACACATTGATCCCTATCAGACGTGACATCATGTGTAAGCAAGAGCAGACATAAAGCGTACCACTGTCCATAGCAGATGTGGGGAATTGCATTAAAGTTATCCAATGTACTTGTCCTTGTGAACACACTCCAAAATTGAACTTCAGTAACCAGAAATCGTGTTAACATGATGTCAGTAAACTGCACGCATCACTTTTATGTTTACCAACAGAGTCGGTGTCTGTTCTGTGGCAGTTCTGACTACAAGAGGCACTGTTGTGTTGAGAAACTAAGCAAAAGACGTGTGCTTTCAGACACAGCAGCTTATTCAACAACCTGTGGGGAAAAGGGAGTATGAGTGAAAAACAACTAAGGTTCCTCCTGGACTTGAGTATCTGTTAAGCAGAGTCACAGGCTAGCTGCTGCCCGGGGAAACACGCCGGAGACGGAGCGAGACACAGTTCAGGTAAGAGGGGAGCAAATAGGCTGTTCATCCACTATCCAGATCTCTTGTCCCAGTCACACGCGAACATCAATACTCCAGGGTTGTCCACTTGTGTGAAACAGTATTTAATCAAAAAGAGAAAGCCACAGAGTTGCATGAAGATAAAGTCTGTCGGGCCACTGGCCGAGTGCAGCATCTGGGAGATTCAGGACACCACGGGGAACACCAACAGCTTCCTTTTCAAGGCTAGCGGATTACTGAATCACTTCTAAGTGGCAGGGCCTCACTGGTAATTGCCAGGAGCTTTGCTACCTCTAAGACTACAGCAGCTGAGAAGTGTGGCAGTGTTGGTTGGTTGTGCATTATCTTGCCTAGAGGCCGCCCAGCTGCAAATGGTCGCTGTCCGTGGTCCTGCATTCCTTCTGTAGACTCTTATGAGCACCTCTGAGTCCTCGGAGCTCCACTCACTTTATACTTTATGCTTCAGGATAGCAAAGGGAGAAAAGAAGAAAAAAAATCTAACATAGTCAAGTCTGGCTTTGTCTGGATGGAGCTCACTCACTGTGTTGATGACAGTTTTAACTTTTAATTTGTCACTGCCTGTGTTTGAAGCAGTGCCTGCGCCCCACACCAGGATTTCATTTGAGTAAATAGGGCAAACCTCCAGTATCTCAATCAGGGAATGGAATACTCTTCTTTATTACAGCACCTCTTTGTGATTTGGGCTGATAAGACAGGCGAATTTTTACAGAAAAATCTCTCCCAGTGCAGCTTTGAACCACAACTTCTCATATGCAGAACAGTCAAAATATTAGTCCCTGTCTGACACAGAGTAGCGGCGCCCCTGATTAAAATGATGCAAACCTGCTGAGTGGAGTCAATTCAGAGGGTGCTTTGATTCAAATGCTGCAAACCTGCCTGTTTGAAAGGATTTATGCTGCTGTTTAGATAGAGGTGCCAATCAAGACCGAATTCAGTTGTGATGCATATAAAGTGGATCTAATCTGAAATTGCCAATGAAAATGGATGGATTTTTGAAAGCTTTAATGAGCCAAACAAAATCAAAATTTTGACAGCGTCAGTGTTTAGGCTTAATCGCAAATATATAAACATCTGAAGCCATATCTTACGGGTTCTTTCGATCATGGTGACAACACTCTGGTTAGCATAGATTGCATTCCCCAGGTTGAGGGTCTTTAAGCCTGCTTTAAAGAGTTTTCACACAAGTGCCTTTGTTCTCAAGAATTAGATGCCGCCTCTTCAGGACTTGGTAGCAATGCTGTTTCACATCAGTGGAATCTGAAAGTATTTCTCTCAAAGCTGCCAGTCCTTTCAAACAACTCAGTTTCTAGCTCTTCTCCCTCCCATAAGCTTACAGAGGTAAATAGTATACTTGGTATGTCATCAGCAAGTCACTGGGCTTTGTGAGAAATCCAAGTTTAACCTGCTGGATCCAGGCCTCATAAATCATTCATGTTCTTTTTGATTGCTAGGTAATACCATCTATAGTTGCAAAATTTCTGTTATTCAAGGTTATGAGACAGCAGGTTGATCATTTAGACAGCAGGCTCTTTTACTGCATTCAAAATTTATAGGTTGGATTGCAGCTAAGAAGCCGAGGAAAGCCATTTGCAAGACGTGTTATTCAGTTCTCTCAAATGCTAGTGCGGTTGATAAGAGGACACCAATACTGAGGAGTCTTATCATTAGTCCAAAACACCATCTAGCCCACACAGTTCCTCTCACATAACACATCTTGTCTATGACGTGAGTTGCAGCCTCAGAGACAGTTGATCCAGCCCTGTGAACTGTGAATTTCAAAATCATACACTTGAGTTTATGAGCCAAAACAAAACCAAGCATCTCAGTGGGCCGAATGCAGGCAGAGGTTTACCCATGATCTGTTCCATTTGAAAAGCCTTTTACTTGTCCTCCACACAAACTGCTGCTGTTATCGGGATTTTATGGGGGGAAAGTTCGGCTGAAAAACACTGTAAGATTTAAACTGTAGCCTTCAGCTTTTTCCATTGATCTAAATCCAGAGGCTAATTTACTGATAATGTGACAACTGCAGTATTGGTTTTATATTCTGGGAGTTGAACTGCAATGTATTTTAAGCCAGCCACTATGCCTGGGGTTGTGAGATATTTTACATTATGTTTTTAAGCACCAGCCCCCTTCACTAAGAAAACTAATATTTTGAGTTCCTTTACAGATTTCCACACAAGAATTTTATGACAAATTGGTGGGTAACTTTTTTTGCATTCAGTTGTAGTTGCTGCACAAGCCTTACGAACAAGATGAACGTGTAATTCATTAATATCCAGAAATGTCACCGGTGACTGTTCAACTCATGAAGAGTACTCAAATCAGAACAAAAGAACCGTCTTTCTGAGTTGTCTGTATAAAGTAGCATCCTGGACTCCTCAAATATCAAAAGCTAGAAGTTCTTAAAGTTTCTTAAGTAAGAACCGAGAAAATGTGAACATGTAACATCTCACACTGGGACCCAGGCTCATTAAAGCCACTCGTGTCACATGGAAACCATCCAGAAACTGTCCCATTGTCCATTTAAGGCCCTGATTTATAGTTTTACAAACTGCTGTCTTAAGCCAGTTTTGTGGAAAGTTTCCATATCACCACTGTTGGATCTTTTTTGCGGAGATAGCAAAGTCATCAAATGTGAGACGTTTGACATTTTTAGGGAAAAACACTTCAGATGTTGACCTTTATGTGAGAGCATTACACAGTATGAGACAACCATTTTAGCTGAGCCATTTTCCTCTCAGCTACTCTTATTTCTCTTGTCCTCTAGTCTCCCTCGCCTCTTTTGTCATTTCTTTTTTCCCTGTTTGACTCTCCCTTCTGCTCTTTCACCCCGCATCTCTCCTCAACTCTTGCCCTTTCATACATCCTGTCCCCTTATTTCTCTCTGCTGTCTTTTTTCTCTTACTAGTTTATCTTTTCTATCCTCTCTTGTTTGCCCTTTCTCTGTGGTCTTAATGCTCAAACTTAGTGCTAAGGACAGAAGCCAGGACAGGAATTTTGGCCCGGATTCATTTGGTGCAGAGCCATAGAATAAGATTGCATAGAGTGGCGGTTTCTGGGATTGTGCCAGGAACCGTCGTAAAGGAGGGGTCAAGCAGATTTACCACTGCACACTCTTTTGAATTAAACAAATTTATAGTTCCAGTGAATGCTCTGATGTGGGCGATTAACAATGACAATGAATCCTAGCAGTTGAGACATAAAATGTTAAGGTGGCCGCAAGTGTTTTTCAGCCATGTCAGCGGTGTAAGGAACTGCAGTTTTAGTAAACTGGCTCCCTGATCATTCACAGCGATTTCACACTTGTAGAAGCAATACAGTCCTTGGGTTGAGAATAATGAATCAATAATGTAACATTTGCACCATCCGTTTGGAAGTGAGTCAGATTTTGCTGGCTTTTTTTGTGGGCACCAACAATTTACACAAACACACACACTAAATGCCCACAACAACGGCTGGCAGCAACTAACTGTTATGTTGGCAAGGAGGCAGCTGACAGCTCTTTATCAGGTCACTGCCAGTTACTTTTACAGAAAAGACTTGCTTATGAGGGTTCACACAACAGGGGTATCAGCCCATTCTCATTCCCAGGACATCAAATACCAACACTTTGTCATACCGCTCTGTGTCTGATACTGACACTAAAGGCACCCATTACAAGTCAAAGGCACCCATAGGCATCGGTATGAGATGCGGGGGTGGGGGGTGT
>OMLB01039030.1:9034-23725 GCA_900302555.1 Myripristis jacobus | reverse complement strand
TTAGTTTCCCAAAAAAAAAATCTAAAAAAAAAAAAAAAATGCTATGTAACATTTTGTTCATGTCACATCATGTCATCTTGTTTCATTTAATATTATGTCATGTCATGTCATGTCATGTCAGGTCATGTCAGGTCCTGCTAGTTGCATCACGTTATGTGATGTCATGTTACGCTATGTCATGTCATCTAAATAAAGAAGGACTTTCACAAAAAATAATATAAAAACATGCTATGCAACATTGTGTCGTGTCATGCCATTATGTCATCACCTGTTGTGTCATGTCATGTTGTGTTACATCATGTCATGTTACATCATTATGCCATGTTATGCTCTGCTATATAATGCTATGTCATGTCATGTTATGTCATATTATGTCACATTGTTTCATATTATGTTAGGTCATGTCATGTTTTGTTGAATCATGTTACAACCTGTTATGCTGCATCACATTGCTATGTAATGCTAAAATACCAAAAAAAAAAAAAAATCATCTTAAAAAATCACATGTCATCTGGTGTCATTTTATATTGTGCTATCTCATGTCATGTCTTGTCATGTTGTGCCACGTTATTTTATGTCATATCAAGTTGTGTTGTGCTGTGTTTCCTCTTTGCTATGCTGTGCTACAGATAACACTGTGTTGCCTCTTTGCTCATGTGTTTCAGAGGTGGACGCTACCAAATGTGAACATGTCATCCAGAAAAAGGTTGGAGACACTGTGGAGCTTCCCTCATGTTTGCCAAGTGAAGGGGTCAACTATGCAATATGGAAATACGGAGACACAGACATCACAAACATGGATAGAGTTGACACTTCAGATGGTGATCAGTTCCATGGCAGAGTGAAAATAAACAGACACAATTTCAGTTTAACTGTGGAAAGTTTGACTCTTAACGACTCTGGGGATTTCATATTTGTCTCAGAGGTGAACAAAACGCAAAGGGACACAACCTCCATCACTCTGGAAGTTTATGGTATGGCGATTATGTATTTTCTGATCTGATCATTATTGAGTGTTTTCTTCATTGTTGGTAGTTGGCACACTATTACAACTGCAGAAATAAGTGTCAGCATCAGTGTTAGTTGTGTCTCATGTGAAAGTTATTTTTGTTCACTTAAGACTGGATTTTAGACAAAAAAAAATGTGATAATGATGAAATTATCTTATATTATGTTTAAATGATTATTATATAAACAGAGAGTTCTGTCACTTGTTCCCAAATCAAGAATCAGTCCAAATTAAAATGTGACTGTTATTCTGAAAAGCTTGCCACTGATATATTATAATCCTGAATGATG
Source organism: Myripristis jacobus (assembly GCA_900302555.1). Classification (NCBI taxonomy): domain Eukaryota; kingdom Metazoa; phylum Chordata; class Actinopteri; order Holocentriformes; family Holocentridae; genus Myripristis; species Myripristis jacobus. The sequence continues at coordinate 22,426 of OMLB01039030.1, read as the reverse complement.
AATTCTTTCCATGAATAACTGATGACTATGTTGAGTTGTCACTTTTTCCCTTTCCTCCCTCTGTGTACTACTTCCTCTCCCTCTCTCTCCCTCTCTCTTCACTGCTTTATCAGAGTCTGTGACGCCTGTCCTGAAAGTCAACTCAACCTGGCATGAACTGAACAGCTCGTGTACTGTGCGGCTGGAGTGCTGGTCAGCCCGTCACAGCGGGGTCACCTACAGCTGGACAGTGGGGAACCACACCTTCAATGGCTCCAGGGTGCATTTCACTGTCATACCACAGGGGGGAGACACGGAAGTCACCTGTATGGTCTCCAATTCTGTCCATGAGAACTTTGCATCTGCAAGAGTGAATTGCAGCAATAGCACATCCACGGATAAAGAAGGTACATGCGCACTGGTGGAAAAATGCTTTAACAGTGCATCTTTAATGGTGACCTCATGCAGCAGCAGCATGAGGTCACCATTGTTTTATTTGTTTATTTGAGAAGGGACAGTGTACATTAGTGTGCCTTTAAGCTATTTTTCAGGCCCCTTTTAGTTTTCACGAGGTTGTCTCTGTGCAGATGTTTTTTCAGAGTCCGAAAAACTGGTTTTGCTCAGGGATTAAAAGCTGCTTTCACGTGGTGAGAGTGGACCGACCCAGTTGGACCACAGCCACAGTTTTTATTCCTCCTGGCCCCGTTCGATTGACCCCAGCAGTAGAAGCAGAAGCAATGCTGGAAAAATCCACTGCAGTAAAAGTAAAAAGTAGCTCATTTAAAATGTACTTGGGATAAAAGTTACTGAGCTACTTTTTCAGAGCAGCAACTGTGTTCGGTGTGATCTTTTCCATGCAGTTAGAAAAAGATGAGAGAACATGCTTCAAACTAGACTAAGACAACCCACTCAACTGACAAATGTGGACTAAACACAGAATGTGATGGTTGAACTAACAAAGTAGTCCTCTCATCTTTGCTGACTCAGCTTTTATTGTGAACGCTCGTTATCATCTGTAATGGATGTGATTTAAAATGTAGCGCAGGACAATACTCAAGCAAGAATGGTCTTAAGTAAAAATAAAATTAATGACCTAAAATGTGCCAAAAAGAACAAGTAAACAAGAAAGCTACTCAGTGACAGGAGTAAATGTAATTAGTTAATTCCACTTCTCTTGTTTGCTTGTGAGCATGGCACGGCAATTTTGTGCTGCTCCTGGGTATAAATACACCATTTCACAGAGGATTATCAATTATCAGTTATCTTGCCTAACATTATACAAGAGGCAAGGGCTATCAAAATGTATGCCTCAGTGCCATAACAAGCTTTATGACTTGCAGTAACATGTTTTCACCTTTTACCATAAGTGCCTCTTTATCAGTATAATAACAGCAACGCTCCCCTCAGGTGAAAAGCCACTGCCGTTTTGGATCTACATTGCCGGTGCAGGAGGAGCCATTTTTTTGGTCGTGGTCGTCACTGTGGCTGTGGCTGCTAGGAATTGCAAACAAAAACAAGTTGGTATGAACCTCTCTTTTCACCATCAAGAGGCGATGTGTGCTTTTCTTTTTCTTTTTAACCTCATAGTTTGCTGTAATCTAAATGTAATCTATGATGCAAGTGAAAGTGAAAGTGCTTTAAGGAATAATGCAGCGTTTTGGGTAAAATGCCCCTTTACCGACTTTCACCGCTGTACGTCCAGTGGTCCGATTCCAGTGGGTAGCATTTAGTGTTAGCTTAGCATAAAGAGTTGAAGTCTATGGGAGTCATTAGCCTGGCTCCATCGAAGTGAAAAAAATTACCTTGTCTCAGTCTGGGTAAGTCAGAAAAAAGGATACTATGCCCAAAACGATGTATTCCTTAAAAAAGTGTGTAGATACTGTAATTAGTCAGAGATAATGTGAATCACGTGACCCTTGAGGATCCTGATGATGATGATTTTTCCTCAGTATTGTACTCAGCCATCCATCCATTTCTCTAATGGTCTCTCCCACTCCCACTGTTAAACACCAACAGGTGTCTACGAGAACACCGTGTACGCTGATGTGACTGAAAATTTCTCAGCTCAAGATGTAAGTGCACCCGCATATGTGCCGTTGCATCGGTTTTGGAGGAATGTTTTGTGTGGCGTGCGAATAATAGTCATGTTTCATGCTCTTTACTTCCTCTCCCACTTCCTGTCATTTCTGTGTGCATGGGTTAATGTGTGTGTGTGTGTGTGTGTGTGTGTGCGTGTGCATGTGCAAACTCTCAGGGGAGATCGAATACCTTGACCAACCAAGCCTCGCTCTATGAAACCATCAATGACATAAATATTGCAGATCAGGTGAGAGCAAAGCATTTCTGAACAGGTTTTCCAAAGTAAATGGTGTGTTTGTGTGTGCGGCTCAGTGAAACTTCCAGCTGTTTCCCCTGTAAAGTGCCTCGTTTCTTCATGTCCACATAATATTGCAACACACAACATTGTTGTGAAACTTTTATTTTCTTTCCCCATGTGTACATCTTGCCTGAGACCATCTTTGCACAAGACCCAGATATTTATTACAAAGTCAAAAAAAGTCATTAAAATTTTAATTTCAATTTTAATTTTAAATTCAAGTCACCTTTTACAGCTCCTTAGGAGTTGTTTCTTTTCAAATTAAAAAAATTTTTTTTTTAGCTATACAAAGGTCTCACATACAATCATTTACATTGTATTTGTATATGGCACTACAAGTCATCATGTACAAGTATTTTGCCATATCAGTATGTAAAAAAAGCAGAACAAAACAAACAAACAAACAACACCGAGGAAACATAAAAATGCCGATTCTCAGGAAATATAAAAGTCAGCTCAAAGGATGCACACACACAGACACACACACACACACACAATTTTTTTTCTTTTCCTTTTTTTCAAAATTCAGAAGTATTGCAATCACTCTTAAAATCCTGCAAAAATACTGCAACATTTTGTGTAAAACACCCATTTTCCGATCTTACCCAGACTGAGATGAGATGTTTAATACCATTCTCACCTCTGTACGTCCAGTGGTTCGGTTTCTCTGGGTAGCATTTTGTGTTAGCTTAGCATAAAGACTTAAAGTCTATAGGAGTCATTAGCCTAGTTCTGTCAAAGTGAAAAAATAAACCTCACAGCAACTTCAAGGCTGTCTATATACACAGTGCATCATGTGGATTTGAAACACTCGTTATGCTAAGTTAACATGAAATTCTAGACGTGAAAATGGTTTTGAACTCCTCGTCTCAGTCTGGGTAAGATGGAAAAGAGCTCAAATTGTATCAGAGTATCCCTTGAAAATGAAAGGCCACTGGCTCATTCACTTAAAATTAAAATGAATGAATGAATTCATATTTTTAAAATAGCAGACACATTCTCTTACCAAATAAATAAGAACATAACATAGAAACATGATCACTGTCGATGAATCAGGTTATTAATGACAAACTTTTTTTTTGTTTCCCACACATCAAGGCCAAGACTATCTACGATGAGGTCCAGCTGAATCGCATGCAGGCCAGCCGTTAGAATGACAAACAACACCATCACCATGCGCTGTACTTTAACCTTCAGTGTAAATACTGTGAATATACAGATTCTTATTTTAAAAAGTCTTTATTCTCTTGTTGGCATGAAGCTGTGATGTATTCAAATTCTAAAATGTCACCCCTACATTTTTGATAAATCTGTAAAATGACCGTGTAATAAATTAAATTTATTCTAATTACAACAACTGAGTAGCTTTTTTTGTGCAGCCTACACCGGATTTTTGGGTGGGTAATGTTTGCTTTTTATTTGAACGTGTTTTAATAGACTGTTTAGCTCATATTTTGCTACAATAGAGTCTGAAATTTTTCAGTTTCTACTCATCAGAAATTGAACATTCACAAATTCCATCTACATCAGTTGCACTGAGCAAGCACAAGTCTAAACTTGAAGGGCTGTACCTGTGATTTTGACTGTTTGTCCCATTTACTACAGTTTACCCACACTTTACGTGACAGTAACCCTTTCTGCATAATGTTCTGCTTCTGCAGCTGACAAAGTCGTCGCTGCTCATAAACCACAGAAATGACAGTTTCCCCGGGAAGGAGCGACAGATAGCTGGGTGGAAGACCCGCCCACAAGGAAACCGTTTCATCGTGGAAAGAAAATTCATGTGACCTTTTTGCATAGAAATTCCACAGCACTGCCATCACAAAGAGCCATCTTTACGTCAGCTGTGGGGGTTTTTTCCACACTGAACCAACATGAGGAGGAGGCAAAAATAAATACATCCATCTCAAACGATGTTACATAAATACTCATACGTTCATTTGTCCTTTCTGTTGGCATGGATGTTGAGCAAGAAATCCACTAGAGGGCGGCTCAGAGTCAAAAGTTTGTGACAGCAACAAACATGGTGACAGTGCTACAAGGAAGTAGAAGCGTAGGCGGTGTTGTAGACTGTGGTCATCTGCAACAGGAGGACGGAGAGTTCTTCTCTGTGATATTTCCAATGAGAGAGACTGATGTTTTTGTGTCTTGTCCAGACAGTTCAGGCTGTTTCGGCTCTGTGTTCGTACCTTTTACGCAGCGCAGCGAGGCGGAATAATGGCGTGACATTCCCGCCTTTAATTGGCTGTGTGAAAGAGGCAGTTGTGCTTCGCTGTCAAACTCACGCTCCGAAAGGACATCCACACTTTGTGCAGCTCTCTCGTCAATAGACTTGTTCTGCCACAAGCGCTTTTGCTGCCTCATGCAATCGAGTGGGAGATGAGTGAGTTCATTTTTCATTTCACAGTATCATCATTCTCAATGTCTTCGTGGCATTGCTGGTTTGATTGTAGTCTACTGAATGCACCACCAGGAAAGCTTTCAGATCCATTCCCGTCCCTCCTTCCAGTCTCAAATCATCAAAACACAACAGTGCCTCTGCTAGTTTTCGGAAAACTGACATGGATGTCTTTCTCTTGGTGATGGAATACTGGTGTGAAGAAAGTTTGAAGTCTCTGAGATTTCATTTTCATATCATAGGTGAATGAGTGGAAAAGATTTTATCGGAGTTCTGAAATACGACTGTTTGATTTGGGAAAAACTTAGCTGCATCTTGAAGTATATACATTTTGTACATATTACACCCTTAAATGTGCAAAATCACAGGTGCAATCCTTCACATATAAAAATGTAACTGTGATATCATCAAACACTGGACCACTGTGATCAGTGTCTCCCGTGGTTTCCTTTCCCTGTCCTCTTCTACAATCAAAGGTATTGTCCTTTTGGTGAGAAAACGTCAAACTGGGTCTCCTTGTTTGTCATTATTGTTGCCAAGATCGTCCTGTCCTGCACCCCGGCCTCCTGGTTTGTTGCTCTCTCGCTGAAATGCTGCATAAAATAAACACCAATAATGTATTTAATTTCATTTAACCAACTATGTGGATGCTTTGTGGTTTAGAGACTGAGAGGCAGGGAGGGAGAAACAGAGAGAAAGAGCCACGGCGGTAAAGGAGGAGAGACTTTTTAGAGACTGATGCAAGATGTTTTCTGGAAGCAGGGAATACGGTGCTTTAAGTGTTGTAATCTGTGTGAAGCTTAAACTTGACGCAGGCAGCAGAGTGGCAGAGGGGAAAGCAAACAACAACAAGAACAAAAAAGATTTTCCCCACAGGTATCACATTTTCCTCTCACCTTTTGAAATGCATTCATCAAGCAAACTTGTCTTGTACACCCGCCCAAGACAAAATCCGCCGCAAAATCCGCAGAAAACCACAATGATGAATAGCACAACAGCACCAGTGGAGCAGCCTCCTTTCTCCGGTCCTGGTTTAGGCTTGTCCTCTGGATAGTAAAAAAACACAGAGGAGAGGGACAGAGATAAGAGCTGACAGAAAAGTCTGACATTTCAAGTTTCATTTCCTTTTTCTTTTTTCTTTTTTTTGTATTGAGAGACATTTCAGGAGGAGTTAGATGGTGGAACTGATCCGACATAAACCAACTTCTCCTAAAATGACTTTTTCTCCAAGATGTGTATTTCAGCATGATACATTGTGTAAATAGGAGCTTCAGAGTTTTTGTAAGGTTTATTTTTTTCACCGTAATGGAGCTAGGCTTACAACTCCCATAGACTTAAAGTCTTAATGCTAAGGTAACACGAAATGCTACCCATAGGAACTGAACCATTGGACGTACAGAGGTGTGAATGGTACTGAACATCTTGTCTCAGTCTGAGTAAGCTGGAAAAAGGTGATTTTGCCCAAAACGCTGGAGTGTTCCTTTAACATACTCTTTGGTGTGGATTAACCCAGACATTTTGTGCTTTATTGCAACATATCATATCACACTGAATTTCATCATATTGTGACCTGTGGAGGTTCTGAGTCATCGAAGTCACAGTGAAAGTGAATGTAAACTCAGAGATCAAGCAAAGTAGAAATTCCTAAAATGAGTGTGGGCCTGGCCTTTGATGACTGAATGGTCCTCGTGTGACCTCAAGATGTCAACGTCCCTCAAAGCTGCTGGGAATTTCCAGCAGTCATCAGAGCAGATGAAGCCTCTTGGATGGCTGGTGAAACGTCGATGTTTACATTTATTTAAAGGGGGATTTTTCGGTTGCACTTTGTAAACACAACAGTTACAGGTGACACCTAACCACTGGCAGTGAGTTTTTGTTTCCTAGGACGGCGATGAAATGAAACGACCGCCAAAAATGTAAAACATTCCGTCGCTGTCCTAGGAAAAAAACTGAGCAGAAAAGACACCAACATGGCATCGCTCTCCTCCTCAGCCAACCCCAGATTCACTCTCGCTGTAGAATGGCATTTCGCCTCGCTAGATTTCCTTTTCTGCATCCATGATTGTCATAGCTTCCTATTGGATGTGGTGCTATCGATCTGGCTCTGTGCTGCGCTGTGATTGGTTGGGAGCTACACACTCACTGCCCAAAGGCCAACGCCCAGAAGAGTTCCAAGCTCAGCAAAACAAGACAAACACACCAACACACACTCCTAGTGGCTCATGTGATGATTGAGAGGGATTTTTTTGTATAAATCCTGGCATTATTTTTGGGAAAATCCTACTCATTCTGCCTTTAAAGCCCAATATCACTTCATCCTCATAGCGAAGAAAGAAGAAAAATCTCCAGCAAAAAACCCAGCGGACAACAAGAAGTCCAGTTGGCTTATGCTCTGTGTGTTGCACTGTGTCATGTTCTGCTGTAAAATGCTGACATGCTGACAGTCATATGTGGTCATGTGAGTCTGCTGTGACCTTACCAGAACACCGCACTGTGTCAACTGCAGAGGCGTTCTCTACACCGTTGTGGACCGTGCAGGTGACACTGACCTCAGTGTGAACACTGAGGACCAGCACTGAGCTGTCGTTTTTGCAGACGCTTTGGGTCACAGAAGAGGAAGGCTGAGCCTGCCAGGAGAACTCAATGGCCTTGCCTTCAGAAGAGCACTGCATGACCATCATACAGCTTCCCTCCACAAACCCACTGAGGAGTTTACGGAGATGGGGTTTCTGGATGCGTCCTGCACAGTTTAATAGAAATGGATTAGACGATATCATCATTTCTCACCACCTGACTCAAAACAGCCAGGCTCTGGCACCATTCATGAAGAAAATGTTTGTCTCCATTGATCAAAAGATCAAAAACAAGAAAATCTCATTTTATGTCAGTGTTAGAAATGTGGTGACCCTTACGTGCCACTGTGAGCTTGGTCTTTGATCGCAGCTTCTGATTTCTGTGTATGAGATATAGATTGTATTCGATGGCATCTTCTTCTGACAAATTCCTTATGGTCAAGTCACCTGATTTAAAAAAAAGAGAAAGAAGTAGATTGAACAATAGCTGTCAATATGAGAAAAGGTGGAAAATAAGCTTCATGTTTTGCTCTCTGTGTAGAGATGTATGAAACAACTCAATCACATATGAAATCATAAAATTAGTCCTCATGTCCTTGACACTGAAAACAAACCAATAGATTTTTCTGCTACCTGTAGCAGTGTTGAGACTCAGTCTGTCCTTGTATCGCCAGAAGCGGTTAATACTTGGCTGGCCGCTGCGATAGGTTGCAATAAAAGTGTTGTTGCTGAGTATTGACCACTCAATTGTTGAGATATTCCATGATGGGTCGGCTCCTGAGTGCAAGGTTACAGCCTCTCCATGGAAACCAGAGACAGCCTTGACAGAGTCGCCAGCTGCCACTGTGAATTAAAAAAAAGGAAAAGAAAACTCAGTATATAGCTGAAACTGTACACCACCATTATCACCGCTGTCCAGTGAAAACCACTCATCTCCAAAGTGTCTACTTTTCAGAAACTAGGAAAAACGGTCTTTTTTTTAGCTTGACATTTTTCAGCATTTTGATAAATGTTTGTTCATTTTTTAGTTTATTTAATCATCTTGGTAACCCTAAGAGCTGAATAACTTTCTGAACCCATAGAGGAGAGGGTAAATTCTCAAATTAAGTAAAAACATGAAAATCACTAAAATTGGATATAAGTGGTTGTCTTTGGACAGTGACATATATATGGACAAAAGTATTGGACCACCTACAAATTACACCTACAGGAGCTTTAATGACATCTCATTCTAAATCTGTAGGCATTAATACTGAGTTGGTCCCCCTTTGCAGCTAGAACAGCTTCCACTCTTCTGGGAAGGCTTTCTACAAGATTTTGGAGAAGAGCATTTGTGAGGTCAGACACTGATGTTGGACCAGAGGGCCCGGTTCTCAATCCTTGTACTCATCCCAAGGTGTTGGATGGGGTTGAGGTCAGGGCTCTGTGCGGGCCAGTCAGGTTCTTCCACAACAAACTCAACCAGCCATGTCTTTATGGAGCTTGCTTTGTGCACTGGGGCTCAGTTATGCTGGAACAGAAAAGGGCCTCCCACAAACTGTTGGAAGCAGAGAATTGTCCAAAATGTCTTGGTGAGCTGAAGCTTGAAGATTTCCCTTCATAGGAACTGAGGGGCCAAGGCCGAGCCCAGAAAAACCAGCCCATAGCGTTATCCCTCCTCCACCAAACTTTACAGTCAGCACAATGCAGTCAGGCTGGGAATGTTCTCCTGGCGTTCACCAAACCCAGACTCGTCCATCAGACCGCCAGATAGTGTAATAGTGTGATTGGTCACTCCACAGAACACGTTTCCACCGCTCCAGAGTCTGGTGGCGGCGTGCTTTACGCCGCTCCATCCGACGCTTGGCCTTGTGCTCGGTGATGTAAGGCTTGCGTGCGGCTGCTCGGCCATGGAAACCCATGTCATGAAGCTCCCGGCGCTCAGTTTCTGTGCTGATGTTGATGCCAGAGGAGGTTTCACTTTTACGCACTATGAGCCTCAGCGCTCGGCAACCCCGCTCTCTAACTTAACATGGTGCCACTTGGTGGCTGAGTTGCTGTGGTTCCTAAACTCTTCCACTTTGCATTAATACCACTTACAGCTGATGGTGGAGGAGGGACGAAATTTAACCAACCTACCTGGTGAAACTTACTTACTTACAACCTGCTTGGTGGAATTCAGTGAACTTTTTAAAGATAAATGGAAAGGGCATAAAAAACCTCTAACCTGTGTGGCTGAAAACCTTGACACTAACCCTAGCTGTAAACATAAAAATAGTTATAAAATAGTCAACATTAAAAACAAACAAACAACCAAACACACAAACCTCAGCTGCGATGGTACACCTTTAGAAATTCAACTTTTTCAGTGAATTTGAATGGCTTATCACCATTACGCTGAGAGAAGCACATTCAGAAGTTGAATGCCAACACAAAGTCGTAGCTCAAAGGTACATGGGAGCGAAAGGATCTGTTTTTTGTTGAGTGTCCGGTCTAACTGTAGGGAATTCTCTTGTCATTCTTTGAATCCCGGCTAGGAGTTATACTTCTGGCATCAGGTTTCATTGAGAAATATCCCATCCCAACTCATGGATTGAAACATTTTATTTTTATCGACACATCCAATTTAGGATCTTTTATAATGCTGCTGATGTTATGGAGCTGCTCTAGCCTTAACACCCAAAAATAGCATAGATCCAGGCTCATGGTTTCTGCTGAGGATTACTCACATATTTAGCCCCAAGTATAATACAGATGACATATGGCTCAGGAACTCGACATGCTCTTTATCACGTCTTGCACCACTACTTCCTGCCACTTTCATGGTTATGAAGTTTTTGAGATAATAACGCAACTGATAATCAGCACACAGTACTTCTCTTCCTTTGGCAAACAAGTGTGTGACAGTTACCACTCTGATATAATTATCATGGTATAATATATATTTTTTTCATTCTCTGTAACTACTTTAGCACTAGAGCTTTGTTTATCTTAGTCTTTTAGTCTGGAAGTTATTCAGCCGTTTCATTTTGATCTTGCCGTTGGGCCTGACACTTAAGTTACAAAAAAATATAAAGTAAATTGTTGTTGTGATGCTGATTTTAGCTGAAGAAAATAATCAACCTACCGTGGAGGAGCAAGGCCAGGACCACCAGAAGTGCCATAGTTAAATGGAAACACCATGCACTACAAAAGAATTTACACTCTTGTTACTTCCCCCTTTTTTTTTTCGTCTCACTTCGTCACTGCTGCATGACTGGCCGTGGGTGGAGGATGATGCTCTTTGTTTTTTCACATCAAACTCGTGATGTGAAAAAAATAAAAAATAAAACTATACACAGCACCAGACAAAAGTCAAAAACCTTCGCATTCAGTGGTTTTTCTTTGTTTTTATTATTAAAACATATCATGGTTTCTGAAACACTTTTTGTTGTTTCTACATAATTCCATGTATGTGTTCTTGCATAGTTTTGATGTCTTCAGTATGATTCTGCAGCACAATGTAGAAAATAAGAAAATCAAAGAAAAACCATTGAATTAGAGGGTGTGTCCAAACTTTTGACTGGTGCTGTATAAAATATATTTTCTGCTCAAGTAGTTTCTTTTAATCTTAAATACATGGCTCTCACAATTACTGGCCCAAAGAGAGAAAGATTTTTAGTCCCTTTAGGATTATGTCAGAATTTACAGGTGGGCATACTGACTAGTGAGTACTCATCTTTTTGTAAGTGTTTGTGTATAACACCTCATGTTAACACACTCCGAGTCTTTACTTTTGAAAGTCACTTCCTCCCACTTACTCCCCCCCCTTCTTCCTGTACCCCTTTACAAGCAAGATAAGAAAACCAAAAGCTCATGGCACAGCTCAAACTGTATATGACAGCATTTATTAAAACTTTAATTTTTCGGCTTACTTCTAAAACGGTCAAAATATATATAAAAAACATTTTAACAACAATCTACAAGTTTACAATTCTCTTAGAAAAAAAAGGGGTTAGGAGCTTAGTTTCAGCACAAGAACATGGCAGCGACAGAAATCAGTCCAAAAGCGATAAAAATGCAACTTTAAAAAAACAGCAGTGGGATTTACATCAAGTTTATGGTTTATGAATCGCATGACAATCTCTTTATCTTTACTGTGGTAGGAACAGCTGTGAGGAGGATACGCAAGGGTGCCCGTGTGCACACACACACACACACACACACACACACACAAATTCACATCTTCTCATTTATAAAATATCAGAGCTACTTCTGTACAAGGTTACAGTAGGTCAGCACCTGCCAGCAAGAAACACGTTGGCCGCAGGTGAGATCTGTGCTCGACTCCCAAATGTCAGTCGAGTCGAACGTCACCGAAGACGTAACGCAGAAGCAACACACTCGAATAAAACAGACTGACAAGCGCAGAAGGTTGTCAGTTTTTGTGTAAGCAAAAAAGCCGTAAGGCAGCCAAAATTCTGTAGGAATTTAACAGAACTCAACAACAAAAAAGTAAATAAAATAAAATAAAATAAAATAAAATAAAATAAAATAAAATAAAATAAAGTAAAAGAAAACATAATGAAAAAGAAAAGCTAAATTAAATTTGAATAATTAAATAAGTAAAATAAAATAAATAAATCATGAAACATAAAATAAATTAAATAAGTAAAATTAATCAAATCAAATCAAATCAAATCAAATCAAATGAAAACAATGCTCAGTGTATAAAGTGGTCCATCCAGTGTTGAAATTTCTTAATTTATTTTTAAAACAGTACGAGTGCAGAATCCAAGAACAACACGAAACCGATTCATCGTTCCCTGGCTCGGCCAGCTGGTGTTTCGGAGTCGATCTCCAGCTGGGGGATTTTGGGGGGGTTTGTTGGACACGAGAGATGACTCCGCTCGCTGACCTGATGGAGTTTCCAGCGTAGTGGATGTACAGGTGAACGGCAGCTGAGACGTGGCTTGGCTCGGGCAGGGAACGAGTTAAAACAGAAACCTCTCAAGCATTTTGGCCTGAAATGAGTCTTGAGTGACACTTGGGGAAAAAGCAATATTTGTTAAGAGAGGGGATTTTAAAAAGGACTATGATGTGTATGGAAACGTAAAGTGAAAATGAGATGCAGTCAGTAGTGTTTTTAATGTTGCAAGAGGCATTAGTAAACTGCGTCAAACAACACAGGGAGCCGCCACTCGTCTGTCTCGTGGTCATGGCTGGGAGAAGTGCGGTGTGAATCAGCATTTCTAATTTTACAATGGGAACTACTTTTTGCTACAGCACACAGCAAACTGTATCTACCCTCTTCAAAACAACAACAAATTAGAGGTGGATAGATATAGTTTGCCGGTGAACAGTAAACCATTTGCTCCCAAGGGGTGAAGAGAGAGACTGGAAACGTCAACAAATCACACATAAACTATCTGGATGATAAAACACACTAGGGGGAAGTCAGAAATTATCTTTTGTTGTATTTTAAGGGGAGCTGTTCCTGTGACAGATGTAATAACTGAGAAAGGTGGTTGTGTAACAACTATGGTGTGCACTGACATGGTGGCATCTGAACTTTTATCCCACTGCCTCCTCCACCTCCTCCTACTCCTTCCGTCTCCACCTCCTCTGTCAGATTATCATTTCCTTCTTTCTCTATTCCATGGCCTCTCTCTCCTCCGCCTACACGGACGTCTCGGACTGCAGCCTCATGACGAACTTGTGGCTCTTGGGGTCGATGAACTCCTCGCCCAGCCGCAGGAAGGGGAGGTTTGTCACCGTGACAACCAAGGAGAAATCGAGGCGTCTCAGGGAGAAGACGAGGCCCTGGCGAAGAGCCGCGGTCACCGGCTCTTCACTCACTAGTGTCCACTGGCGCCCCCTGCTATTCTCCTTTTGGTACTGTAGGGTGGGACCCGGGGTGAGGTAGCGCTCCAGGAAGGCCTGGGAGGTAGTAGAAGACACACACACACACACACACACACACACACACACACACACATATAATATGAAACCACCAAAACTTGCATTGGTTCAGTTTCAACTGCAAGAAATTAAGATGACATTGTTTTCAAAATTGTGGGCCACTATACAAAACTAATACAAATGGA